>JAFISD010000031.1:0-190024 GCA_022560085.1 Helminthosporium solani | reverse complement strand
CTAGTCTATTTTATTAGACTATATTAACTCTATAGGCGTGATATATAGCTATTATTATATCTTTTTATTATAGAAATATATTAGTATATTAGTTCTACGTGTAATAAGTAGGTATTAATATATAGAGAAATATTTATAGGTTATTATACTATTATTATTATATTTATAGCTACTATACAAATTTCGCGGGGGGGAGAGAAGCCTGAAACAGGTGCCAAGCCGTCCGCAGAATAGTGCTCCTAACAGATCAACTACCGAAAAGGTTGGCCAGAGCTTTCCCCAGCTCCACTTTATGCATCCATCTCTAGATGTACTTGTAGCTCCGACACTTGGACTAATTATCCATCCATCTATCTATCTACAATAATTAGGTTCCTAGGTACGGAGTACCTAATCGATCCATTGTTCATCGAGTAATTACAAGAAGTAAAAGCTCCCTTCCGACCTCCCCCTTCCCCCCAAAATAAAGCGGGGAAAAAATTAGAGAAATTAAAAAAAGAAAGAAAGAAAGAAATATGGCCAAAGAAATTACCCATCCGACTCTACATATTGCAGAAATCCTCTCCGATCTCGTCTCCCTCCGCGTTTGCGTATGAATAACCCCACCTACCTACCCACCTACCTACCCACCCACCTTCTCACCTACAAGCTACAACAACCTGACAAACCAACAGGATCCCACCGCCGCAATCGCCCTCGTCTCCGCCCGCCCACAATCCACGCCGAAGCTCCCCGGCGCCCCCGAGAAGCCAAACGAAGAAGACATCGATCTCGACCGCGCAAAGGACGTTGTGGAACTGCACTATGCGGTTAAAGAGGCGTATAAGAGGGGGGAGCTACAAGGTGGTTTGGTAGAGGCGAGACGGGCGGTTGAGAAGGCTGTTTGGGGTTGAGATGGGGGGTGGGGGGGAACTTGATAGGATTTTGGGGGTGATATGGGCGCATTCTTGGGGTTGGGTTGGATGTTTGAGAATGGAGGCGGGTAGAGTGTGGAGTACTAGGTGGTGGTATTGATGTGGCCTGTAGTGGCTTGGGAAGGTGCCGTCGTGGAGAGGGTAGCTGGAGCTAGAGATTAGGTCTTGAGCTTCGGTATTCGAGGCTAGATGAAGAGGGTGGCATTGGGATACGTTGACGGGATTGATTTGTCAATCGAACATTATACGCGTACAGAGGCAGGATGGCAGAGGGGAAGGGAGCGAGGGGACTATGGATGGGATAGCGTGCAATTCATTTCAGGTTGCACTGGCCTATGCTGAAGCTTTATAATACACACAACGCCCTGAGCGAAATAGACATACACAAGCTCCTTCAAATGCGAAAGCTCAGTTCTTCAGAGAACACCAATGTGAAACATGCTTTTCCAGACAAGGAGGGTATACACAGGGAAGGATATAGAAGGAAAGACGAGAACATCAATGGTAGGAAGTTTTCGTCCGATAATGAACATACAATGGTCTACAAAGGACCGCTGATGCTCTCCCTCTTCCGTCGCCTTCGTTTTCGCGCATTGTCTCTCAAGAATTCGGGCGTAACAAAGTCCTCTGGTAGCTCGAAATCGTGCGTTCCCCACTCCGGTATGGGGAGGCCAAAGGCACTTGCGTTGCGCCCATGCCTATGCTTCCCCAATGCAGCGGCTCGGAGATGTGGTTTTGAATAGAATGATTGGAAGGGGGTGGTTGGCACGGGAGCTGGGATTGGGAGGAGGAATCCGTGTGGCCTGGGTGGCCTTCGAGGTTTGGGTGGTGAAGGTGCTTTGCTATGCGGAGAGGCAGCAAATTGCCTGCCGCTGGGCTTCTTGAGCTCAGATTCTGGAGGTGTTAGCCATAGTCTAGGCGAACAAACAGTGGTTACAGCATACCTGACTCGGATTCCTCTTCTTCAGATTCTTCCTTTGCTGCAGCGGCTTCCTTGTCTGCCCTTACCCGCTTCTCTTGCTCCTTCCACCGTCTAAACTTCTCCATCAGCGTCTCGACTTCCTTGATAAAGTAGTCTCTCTTCGGCTCCCACTTCACTTTCTCCCCGTCCGTCACACCAGTTATGCCCATCGTCTTGAGCCAGTCGGGTCCTTGCAGACCATCTAGCAACTTCTCCAACTGGCCTTTCTCATGCTGGGCTCGTTCCTTTTCTATATTGCGTAGCTGTTTCTCCTTTCGCTCAGCGCGCCGGTGTTGTGTAAAGTAAACAGAGTCCGCGAGAGGATCATCGTCGGTGTCCGTCTTGATGATGTTGGTTATCGTAGAGTAGTTGATCTCTTGAAATGAGGTAGATGCGTTGGGAGGTGGTAGTATCGAGGCATTCGAGGATTTGCGGGTAGAGGTTGGTGTTTGAGCTCGAGCTTTCCGTGACCGTGAGGGACTCGCCGATTTGCGCATGGCCTCGGAGAAAGGACGGCCCTGCGGTGATTTTGGGACTCTGATGGGCTCGTCTACAAGGTAAATGGGTGCATCGATGTCGAGGAAGTCTACTTCAACGTTAGCACCTTCTCATGGCAGAACTTCACAAGTACCACTCGTACCGGATGTTTTCTCGATCCCGTCCATGATATCGTCATAGTTTGTGAAATAGGTAGCGAGGTCGCTTTTGAGCCTGGAGCCTCCGTCCTGACTCCTCAGGCTTCTCTTGTCCGAACTCACACTGCCTGGCTTTTGTGGTGTGTGTACCGGGACATTAAGGCTAGCTCTACCGCCAGCAACGGGCGTCGACCTGCCTGACGGGATGTCATCAGCACCGATTCCGAGGTTCTTTGCTACCCCATTTGTGATGCGGAGTAGCTCGCCATGGGGCTGTGAAATGGTGACTTTCACCGGTGGCCTCGCATCTGCAGTCGCGTCGTCGGCGAGCGCAGACGCGGGACGCTTGCGCGAGGAGGCGGACGGGGCAGTCAGGGTCGGGTCAGCGATTCTATCATGGAGCGAGACGCGCGGGGTGCTTCGTGAAGCTCGGCGCGTTGCGATGGCAATCGAATCTTGTATTGGGTGCTGCGCTGAGGGCTTCGACCCGCAATGGGCAGAGTCGGGGCCTGCTGAGGCTGCTGAGGCTGTTGGGGAGGCGGAGGCGGCGGCAGTGGACGGGTGCCTCTGTACACGCCGCTCAGGAGCTGGCCGAATGAGGTTGGCCATTGCTTTGAGCATTGCACTTGTTCATCTTACGCGTTATTGTGTTCTGAGGTGGGCATTCATTTGGACTTGTCGCGAGGGGGCTGTTGCGCTGCTGGGGAACGGAGCTGTTAGGGGTTTCTGTCGCTGGTGAACGAGCCGCAATCTCTATGTTGCGAAGCGGGACGTTGCAATGCGCGCGCAGTAAGAGCTCTAGGTAGAATTGGCCTTGTACAATTCCTCGTGGGAAGTGTGAATATCCTCTGTAGTCTTTTTTTTAATTACTACAGAATACGATTGCCCTCTGGAGGAAATGTAGCCAATGGCAAAAAAGAAAAGGCGGAAATTCATGTGAAATGAGATGGTAGGTCAACGCCACAGGTGACTACCGGCCAATCCTTGCACCACTGCACGCTCTTTGAATGCATGCCCTTGTGGATGGGACGGTGCCTACGAAGTACCTACATTTGTGTGCTACAGTACGGAGTGTAGGAGTATGGCTATACTCGGTGAGTTGTTATGATGGGCGCCCAGTGCTGGCATCCGTTGTTATGTATATCCACGGCGCATGCTACGCCGGCTGAATCATCCATCATCCTACGCCTCCATGTATCAAGTTGCAAGTAGAAGATTAAAATGTATAATAGGCTGTGAGGAAGAACAAGAAGGTTACGAGAAGAGAAACTCCTTGAGGACTGGTGACCCGGCGAACTCTGGGTTTAACAAGACGCAGCTAAAAATAATCAGATCGATATTCACTAGTGCAAGCAGCATGCGGCAAACAGTAGGTCGAGGCAACATACTTGAGGAAATAAGCCAGGCCGACCTTTCGACGTTCAAGGAAGCGCGGGCGAAACCGAGCTATGGGCGCGGTCAATATATCTGTCAGGTGCATATGAGGCAAGTGGGGGGTGGTGAGGTGATAGGTAGTGGTGCGTAGTGGTGCGTAGCGGTGCGTAGCGGTGCGTAGTGGTGCGTAGTGATGCGTGGTGATGCGTGTGACTTACAGACGACGGATTTTGGAGGCAGCGGGGGCATGGAGGCGGCGGCATGCGGGAAACTCTGAACTAGCTTTTCGCGCAGGTCATCGAACTCGGAGTATCTGCGAGTGTGAGCTGGGGGAGGGGAGGGGAGGGAATGACAGGCCCGGAGCAACGACACAATACATACCTCTTGATCATCTTGATCGGGCCTCCCTAGAGGCGGGGTCAGTCCAATGAGGCTACGGTAGCTGCGGCTCTGGGTGAAATGTGCCATCTACAAGCACATTCAATACAATAGTACAATACTTACATCCAGGGTTTCGACAGTCACATTGAAGACCACGTAGGCTGCACCAAAGGCGGGCGTGGTGCTCTTCCCCACAATCACGTAGTCGTCAATCCTGACATGCTTGGCCCAGAGGGCGTTGAGTGACTCGGAACCCTCGTCGGTGTGGTCTTCAAGGCGGATGGGCGTCGGCCGAGAGCCATTTTCAAAGGACTGGCAGCTCAGGCGCGCCTCGTGAGGCTCATGTCTCTGCCAGAACGGCGGCACCAGGGAAATGCGATTACGCTCTGGGCGGGTGGCGTCTTTGCCCCCATCCTCGGGATCCGGGGACGTGTTGCGGCGGTTGACAGCTTCAGAGTGCGCAGACTCCATCCATCCAGCCGCGTGGCGGCGCGTGCAGCGGGTGGAGAAGAGTCAACAGGCAGTCTAGCATCTACTATTCCGTATGTCGACAGCAGATGGTGGATCGTGGACGGTAGGTATATATACGTATGGGGGGGAGAAGATGGACAACGAACGGGTGGGTGTGTGTGTATGTGTGTATGTGTGTACGTACTACGGAGTAGCAGAATATCACCATCTATCGGCAACAACTTGGCATATTCCGTGGATTGCGTTGTGATATCTGGGCTTGTGCATTGATTGTATGAGGCTGGGGGGTCTGGACAAAGCGGCCGCACGAGTGGCCAATTCAAAGAAAAACGGGTCACGCAGCGGCTGGTCCATGAACGACTAGTAAAGTGCTAAACTATGTTGTATTCCATCCCTGCATAATTTTTGCGAGAGGGTGGAGAGTTGCCAGTGTGCCCGTCACCCAGTCCACCCACCCACGGCCCACGATCATCGAAGCTGACCATCGCTCGCAGCAAGCATACCACCACACCACCACCACCACTTCGCCGGCGGGGCCGCCATGCAGCAAGCGAAACATTGATGTGACGCGCTTTTTCCGGCCAGCCCGCCAGGAGAAGCGTGAAAGCGTGGAAGCGTACGAAGCTAGCACGCTGTGGCCCTCACTGCTATTTGGCACTATGTCTGTACTATGTGCATGCTACCTAGACCAAACCATCTACTAATAAACGGTCCATGCGTGCTGCTGCTGGCTGCTGGGTGCTGGCTGCTGGGTAGGTGGTGGGTGCGTAGACAGCTCCCTTCTTTATCAACCCCCCCCCCCAGCCTCCGCTCGAGAACCGCATTCCGCTTATCCTTTGCATTCACCCTCACTCGAGAAGAGACCGCCCTCATCTGAGACCTTCGCTTCGTCAGATACATCCCACACTTGCTTGCATCGCCCCTCGCGGTCGCTGTCGCTGTCGCTTCCGCTACTCCCATATCTCTTGTAACCTTACCAGCCGTCTGATCTCATTCCGGGCACAATCCTATAACTCGCCCGCTATAAGCTTTACTTGCCGTCCCCTTTCTTCTTCCCCAGCACACCTCGCCACGAGCAACCGTCAACATGCGTTCTTCTATTGCATTCGGCCTTTTCGCCATGGCCAGCTTGTCAGGAGCCCAGCAGCAGTACACCATCGATCCCAACAGTGTGCCCAAGTCAACGCGAGGCGAGTGATATTTCCAAATACACATTAGCTTACGAACAGCACTGACTTTGCCCAAGAGTACTGGTGCAAGCTGGAAAAGACCCAATGCCCGCTGATCTGCCTTCAACAACCTGGTGTCAAGACTTCCAAGACCATTAAGAACGACTGCGAGCAGAGTGATTTGTCCTACGCCTGCGTCTGCGAGAACAACATTGCCCCCAACGTAACAATGTACACACAAACCATGCCCTTCTTCGTCTGTCAAGAATGGGGCAACCAGTGCGTGAAGGCTTGCACCGACAACTCGTGCGCCGACAAGTGCCGGTGAGTCAATCCCTACCTAATACACATTCCAAGTCCATGAACAGCTAATTGACAATGAACAGTGCTGACCACCCGTGTGGTGCAACTGACCCGTTCAAGGGCAACGCATCTGCCTCGGCCTCTTCCTCTTCCTCCACACCCTCGTCGACCTCCTCGGGTAGCCCAGGCTCTTCATCGATCGCTCCTGCTTTTGGTGAGGCCTCGGGCACGCCACAGGGCGGTGCTGCCTCTACACTCTCTGCCGTAGGGGCCACCTACGGCATGGCCATCACCTTTGTTGGTGCCTTTGCTGGATTCGCTCTGCTATAAACTCAAAGCCATTATCCATCCATCCATCCATTCATTCATACACAACCTTCGTCTTTTCAATCCTCATACGCACCCTTCGTCATTTCAATCCAGCATTGCATAGCGTCCGGTATACACAGCGGCATATCAGTCCTTTCCATAATTCCTGGCGCATAATACCCACGGGTCCCGTCACTCCTTTTCTTGCTACCGCACACATGGGGGCTATAACTAATATCTTTGACATTTACTCGAGTTTAATGAATGTACTGGCGTACAAGAGACCAAATAGCATGTTTGCTTCGTAGTTGATTTAATACCGAGGAAAAAGCATCGCGTTAACATGGCGCAATGGGTGGTGGCCTTATTACCGAGTAGTTATAATCTTTATAATCTCATGGGCATGGAGCCCATAAAGTACAAGGGCGAACGCCTTGATCCTTTGCATCCGTCTTTGTGATCATTAATTAGATACATAGCTGTGATGCTTGCTTGAAAGAGTGGGTTGCCTTCCCAACGAGTGTAAATGAGCGGAGGATCCTTGGTTCAAGTCGGAATCCTTCAGATAACGGTCGGGGCACTAAAATGTATCGTGGACCCCTAAATGTGTTTACCTCGGCAGATACACCTTCCCTCCGTGCCTCCCTGGAACCGTTCTCCTTATCATACAATAGATAGATACAGAGTACGGAGTAAATACCCCCATATCTAATTACCCAAGTAGATAGCTAAACCAAAACTATTTGCCGATTGCCGATCTTGCACGGTTGGGGCCGGAGATATCGGTAGACAAGGGTTGCGGGACCGTCGTGCCGATAGGATACATATCGGGAACGCGGGGATCAAGGGATCAATCATTGTTGCTGCAGCACGACCAGGTATCCTTGACTCGCTGGAGAGACATGATAGCATCTACCGTGCTACTACGGAGTACTCGCTCTTTACATACCATAGTACAAACATGTGAAGCGTATAGAATCCAAACGTTTGTATTCAAATGCAATCGAGAATAATACTGAAAAAGACCAATCCTTCTTCCTATTCAACGGTTCCAATGGAATGATTGCCTGTGGGGAAAACGCCTTGCATATATACCGCATAAGAATATAGCGAGCGATACGAGGTCAATACCGATTTCTGTACTCCGTCCCTATCTACCATTCGGTGATTCGGTTCCTACTCTTCCACCTTGAAGCCATCTTCCCAGCCCAAACTCCCTTCGCCATTGATACCAGGTCGTACTAGTACTTCGTTGATGGTGCGGCTCATACGCGTCAGTTCCATGTCTTTGCTGCCTTCGAAAATTTCGTCGACGGTGGTAGCGGAGGCTGTGGTGTCTTTGTTCTCTTGGGGCTGGGATGGTGAATCGACGGTATCGAATACGGATGGTACTTGGGATGGGGGGTCAGAAGGTGTGGTATCGATCTCTGGTGCTGGTAGGTGTATGGATGACTGAGGATCGACGCGTGTAGTATTTCCTGAGCTAATGCGGGGTGGAGGCGAGTAGCTTTGGGTCGGTGGCGGTGCACTGTTCGTGGGTTTGTAGGACCAAGGGTGTTGTGGAGAGGTGTTGAGTGATCGGGATGGGCGCTGGACGCTGTGTAGCACTGAGTTTGTACGCGTGGCTACTGTGGACGACGAAAGACCGCTAGTACTGCCGTTGGGATAGGAGAAGACTGGGTGAGGGACGTCGAGCTCACTTTCCATGGAGGGTTCTTCGATCAGGGGAAGGACACCCAACTCCTCGATAGAGCGTAACCTGAGGTTGGGGCCTTTTCCAAAGGGGGCTGGGTTGGCGTCGAAACGCCGTGTAGAGAAGACTGAGTGGACCACGGAGGCTCTACGTGAGATTCCGCCGGGTCCGTTCTGGTTGTGGCTGTGATTATCATGGGGGGGTTGGGCGTTTAGCTGCCTCTGCTTGCGTACCGATTTTACCTGAAAGAAGCCTGTTGAATTTTGATGTATGGAACTACTAGGTCGAGGGCTATAGTATGTCAAGCCCGTTGAGGGTTGGAGATCGTACGGTTTGGGCTCATTGTTGGTCTCTGCCATGGGGAATGATTGGTCAGGAGCCCACTCTTTCTCAGAACTCGAGTAGACGCTTTGCGATGTTGCTGTGCAAGGTCGACCTTGGAACTGGTTGCTAGGACCCCCGAGGTCTTCGTCATAGGGGCCTGTGTTCTGAAATCGCAGGATACTTTGCCTTCTCCGTCTCTCGAGCGCTGGATCGCAAAACGTTCCCTCTTTATGTTCATTAGAATTGCCAGGTGAATCGCATTTGTATTCACCATGCCCAACTAGGCTCGTGGACGTTCCTGGATAATCAGTATACCTTTACTTGAACGGGGGCGGAGTGACATACCAGAGTCCTTCCGTTTACTTGGGCCGAGAAAGTCCTTCAACTTGGCAAGTGAAGATTTCCTTCGGGCAGTGGGCTGTTCGGGAGGAGTCTCATTCCTTACCGGCATTTTCTCTAGCCTTCTTGAGCTCCTTCGACTCGGAAAGCCAAGCCATGAGCGAAGAGAGGATTCCGTCGGCGGGAATCTGGAAGGTGCTTGATTATAGTCATCACCGGTCTCGGTCGATGGACGACGGCGCCAAAAAGCGATGGAACTGTGTCGTCTCCGCTCGACACCTGTTCCCAGTTGGTGACCCGAAGTAGGAGAAGCAGAAGAAGTCCGCCGAGTAATGCCCGAGTTGCTGGTAGACGACAATGGCCATGTCTCGGTAGCTCCGGTAGGGATATAACACAACGGGTAATCAAACATTCTATGAACGAGAGATATCCAGGTCACACGGCACAGACAGTTGTGAGTCAAGAGTCAAGGAAGGCAGAGAGAGTGAAGAGAGAGGAGAGGCATACGGATGGGTGCCATCATGAAAATTGTCACAAGAAGGCCTAAGTTGCTTGAAGAAATGGTTGAGGCCTGTACAGCTTTCCATTTGCAAAGCATGCCCATTGACGGGCAGTTGTGTGGTCAGAGAGGGCTGGAGGTGATATGCAATGAACCCATCTGCGACGATAATGTTGTCATATCTTAGCATTAGGAAGCCAGGCAGCGGTCGACTAGTATATTGGGAGGAACAGCTCATATGCTCGCCTCTCGTAATGAGATCAATGACCGTTGCACCGAGTGGGTGAAAATAGACACGTGAGAAGCACGTGAGAGGGCACAGTTATCGAGGCTTGCCAAGAGAAGCTTAGCTTGCATCGGAGATCGGAGGTCGGAAGTCGGGGGTGGGCTAGGCGGCTGGGCACCCATGAACGGAGAGCGATGAACATGTCATACCGCGTGACATCGCCGCTCTGTCTTTCCACTCATGCAACAACTCATATACACAGGCTCGTGATGCCGCCCAGATTGACATTGGGAGTGCGTCGGATCGTCCACTTGCTGCCGGTACCCCCGCGGAGGTTGGCCTCGAGCACCACCGGAACACCTGATATTTACGATGTGGTCTGCGTTGGAGGCGGGCCAGCAGGGTTAAGCCTTCTGGCTGGGCTGAAAGCTTCGCCGGTCACAAGTGGGCTGAGGGTTGCTCTCATAGAGGGCCAGGATTTGCAAAAGAATCGGCTGCATAGGGATGCGAGCCTGGAGAGCTTTTCAAACAGATGTAGCTCTCTCACGCCGGCTTCCGTGAAGAATCTCCAAGGTGTGTCTTTCAATCACAAAAAGCATGGGCGAACATAGTGTGAGAGCAAGACTGAACACTCCTTAGAAATCGGAGCATGGCGCCACGCAAACACTCCTCGAATTCAGCCCTACCAGGAGATGCAGGTCTGGGACGGTGTATCCGACGCACGTATATCTTTCGACTGGGACAGCGCTCGCTCTCCATTCACGCCTCGTAAACCGACACAGCCTACCACCATCGCGTACATGATCGAGAACACGAACACTGTTACAACCCTTCTGTCACGTTTGGATGAGCTGGCAGGTGTGGATGTCTTCTCTCCGACCAAAGTCGATTCGATACATCTCGGCACCGACACCGAGGCATTGGATCTCTCCTCATGGCCAATTCTCACTCTGTCAAATGGCAAGACATTGGCAGCAAGGTTACTTGTTGGCGCGGATGGGGCAAATAGTCCTGTCCGAACCTTCGCCGGCATACCGTCGCGCGGCTTTGACTACAACCGACATGGTGTTGTTGCGAGTCTCAAACTCACAGGGCCAGGCTGGGGTGGACTGGATCATAAGATTGCATATCAGCGCTTCCTGCCAACAGGTCCAATCGCAATGCTCCCACTCCCAGGCAACATGGCGACCCTCGTGTGGAGTACAACGCCCGAACGCGCCGCGAAGCTCAAATCCCTCTCCCCGAGTGATTTTGTAGCAATGGTCAACGCAGGTTTCAGACTTTCGCCTACAGATCTCGAATTTTTACACACCCTTTCCTCGGGACAGGAGGAACAAATCGCCTGGCGAGAAAAGCACACATCCTTCGACGAGCGCTCCTTACCTCAACGCGTTACCTCCGTACAAGACGGAACGGTAGCCTCTTTCCCCCTTCGCATGCGCCATGCAGATACGTATACTGGCGAGCGTGTTGCTCTTGTAGGCGACGCTGCGCACACGATCCACCCCTTAGCTGGGCAGGGTCTCAATCAAGGGCAGGGAGATGCTGCGGCACTCGTACGAACCATATCGCACGCTGTATCTACTGGCCAAGATATTGGTAATACGTTGGCATTGGAGAGTTACAATAGCGAGAGGTATGCGGAAAACAACGCTATGTTGGGAGTATGTGACAAACTACATCGACTGTACTGTGTTGGCTCTGGCCCGCTGGTCGGTATACGGAGTCTAGGATTGAAGGCTGTGGATTTTATGGGGCCGTTGAAGGGGTTCTTCATGAACAGAGCGGCTGGAGGCGTGTAAAGTAACTGTAAATATATATGTGTGTGTATGTGTATCAAATGATACTTCTAAAAGTCTGTAACTATCTGAAAGTGAATTTCAAATTCGTGCATACACACGCTCACCACACGATGGCGTCTTATTCGCGTGCTTTCTCGCGACTGCCCCACCATAGATCAGAGAGCTACCCCTCCACTGATCATTCATCTGCCTTGTACAATTCTATACTTTTCTTCCGCCATACTCTACCTACATATCAGCCTATAATCTGAACGTCCGATAATCCTCCTGATAAATCCTCACCCACAATCATCTTTTTCGGCCCCTAAAATGACGGATCATGAGAAGCAGATAGAAGAATTTGGCAAAAACGATGACTTCTGGTTATTTGGCTACGGGTACGTTACCCACTCTACTCGCACTCAAACTACAAAAGACGCAGACTTATAAGGATTACAGCAGTTTGATATGGAAACCTCCCCCATACTTCGGTACAAGAACCTACTCCCATCGATATCCAAACCGAAACTCAACAATCTAAACCGCCGCAGATCAGCGAGTACCCGGATACATAGAGGGCTACGTGCGAAGATTCTGGCAGGTATGAAGACCTGTGTAATAATAGAGGAAATTCGTGATAGCTAAGTATAATACTACCAGGCTAGGTATATCCGTTTCTCCCTGCCACGAACCCTGTTGCGACCCTAACGGCCAGATAGCGAAGACCACCGCGGCACTCCGGAAGCTCCTGGCCGTGTCGCAACACTCATCGATTACGCGCATTGGGAGACGCTTACGGACCATGTAAATTGCCATTCTCGCCTTGTGATACTGGCTCGCGCTCACGTAGCCTAGCACGAATCCCCTGAAAGACGCGTTTGGGGGGCCGCATATCATATCCCCGCCTCCCACGTCCGTGAAGTCCGCGAGTACCTTGATATCCGCGAGATCAACGGATACAGCATCCAATTCACCCCCTTCCAACCTGCATCCTCATCGAATCCCATAAACTGCCTCGTATACATTGGGTTGCCTGAGAATCCGCAATTCCTGGGTCCGCAGGATCCGGATGAGTTGGCTAGGCATATACTTAAGAGTCGGGGCCCTAGTGGAGAGAATAGAGAATACTTGTTTCAGTTAGAGGAAGCGCTGTTGGGCTTGAGCCAGGAGAGCGGTGATGCATATATCAGTGATTTGGTGTCGAGGTGCAAAGAGATTGAGACTGCAAAGACGAAGCCGACGGCAAGTGGGTTGAAAGAAGGTGGGCCGGATGCACCTCTGCACAAAGTAGGGAGCACAGAGGAGCAAGAGGAAGTCGAGAAGTGATCGAAGATGTTCTTTTGTGGTATCGCAATGAGTCGACCGTGGGGTTGGCTCAATAGACATATACAATAGACGACCCTTCTTAACAGGATCCTTGAAGTACACTTTCATTATATGAACCCGTGCCAGTCGGTGCCCTGTAAGTAATCTTCGTTAAGAGGGACACGTCTAGACGTGTGGGAAATATAGTATCTATGCGATTCGGCGATCTGACATGCAAACAGTCGCGATGAATAAGAGCGAGAGAACGAGGAAAAGCTAGTAGTCTTCGGTGCCTATCGTATGTAGAAGGAACCGTTGTGGGGAAATGTCTGTTCATCGTCAGAGTGTATCAGTGTCACTATGAAAATACACCCACATGAGTGGAACCAAGTTCGTACATATCATCGACTTCTCCTATAGTCGAAGGCGCTGAAAACCCACTGTATGTAATATCCTCGCCACTTTCAGGAGTCAATGTGGACCAATCGACGTTCTGCCAGCCCACGAAGTCAGGGGAAGCAACTTTGACTTGCAAAGGGCCAGCTGAGTCTATTTCGTTGAAAAACGGCTCGAGTCTATTATGGGTACTCAGGTATAAGTAAACAAACAAGTCAGTTGCAACATCTGGTTCTCTGACCTGAAAGTGGTAATTTTTTCCCAGAGATGATGCACAGCTGCGCCCAACTCGAAGCTGACCCAGCCGCAATTATGCAGTCGAGCGAGCAACATATCTCCGTCTTGTATGCCGTATTCTGAACACGCTAGAGCTGTCTGGTGTAAGAACCAAGAGCTCTCGGCGTAGCCTTGGGATGATATCGTTCCGATGGCGAGGATGTAGAGGAGAAGGTCCGGGCATAATTCCCATTCAGTTTTACTTGTCGCGCTGAGCGCCTTCTCGAGCTTCTTGACTGCAGCGTTGTGGAATGGATGAGTATCAGGTTGTGCTCTAAATGCCTCGGTTGTGCGGACGGTGAAGATGAGAAGAGCCACGCAGAGCGCATCTTCTAGCGGACTAAACATGTTCTTGTTATCTCGCAGCCACTGCAATAGCATACATGCCAGAGCGCAGGCATAATTCTGGATATCGACGGGATCGAGAAGACTCTGTGAGTTGTTGAACAAAGAGTTTAGGTCGGCGATGAGGATAAGAACAGATTCGACTATCGTCGTGAGTGTTTCTCGTACGTGAGCTACCCTGCAGCAGTCGAGCAGAGTTTGGGAAATCTTCGGCCGGTAACCTGTTGGGTGACGAGGATTGCATGCTACGCTGATCAAGTCGTCTGTGCTGAGGTATGGAACATCGAAAGTAGCCATTGCATGTGCGGTCGAATGCCTGCACTTGGTCAGTGTGGTGTAAGGAGGAATAATCTTGGTCAAGTCGTATAGCGGCGAAGTGTTGTGTGTGCACATACCAAAGTATGAAGGCCTGCAATATCCGATTCGAGCTGAGTCCCAGCAACCCACCTCGTAACTGTATCATCTGAGCCAGCCCTTCATAATGAATTCTACGCTGATCGGGCTGTTCGTCTCCACGGCGGTTCGGATCGATGTGTACAAGGGTTTCTTCGAGAGTCATAAGATTGAAAACCGCACCGATGTTAGCGTCTGATGTCCTTTCCATATGATTTAAGCCGGACAATGCGGAGTTGATAGCTTTTATCGCTTCCATCCGATGATAAAGGATGTTGTCAAACTCGCCCCTGCCACAGTAGTACTGGTGTAATGCAGCAGTACACAGCAAGCTGTGCATAAACGCGGTGTTTCTTATTGCGGTTCCGAACCAGTGAGATTGCATGAGGTCGGATTTCTTGCGGATATCAATAGCTATCGCAACTGGAGCCATATAGGTCATAACTATGAAGCATCATCAGTTGAGAACGGAGGCACTAAGGTTTCATCTGGTGATAGTAGGGGAGCACGAAAATACCATCCCCCATGTTTCTTTTCCGGAGATGTCCGTGTTGTCCTAACATGGAGCGACAAAGCGAGGGCCGGTAGAGCAAGTGGCATGATACTTACAATATTCTAACAGTATGGACACTGGTCCATTCATCTCAATCGATATGGTCCTAAAGGGGTCGAAGAGATTGTTGTCTAAACCATCGGGCGAACCATGAGCTCGCACTGTGAGGCATCTCGGGCATAGATATTGCCCGGATTGACATCGGAAGGCTTGGCAATCAGAACACAGTTCTTGCTTCACTACAAACAAGCCATTTGAATTGGTCGAAGCAAACTGGGCGGTTTCCATATGTGTCAGCGGTGGGCTAGGCGTCGCTGTAGTCGGGGTGTGAGAGAGATCAGGCGTGTGAGTAGTAGGACTTGTAGTCCTCGAATTCATCCTCCGCTTTGCTGTCATGCGTTTACTGGTAGACCACGGGTTTTCCCTCCTGGCAATCTCCATCACAAAAGAGCGGGCATTCCGGCGCCCTTGGCGCGAGCTCTTCTCTCTGACGGCATCGACAAAGAGAAACTTCCGTTGGGCGGGCACAAGAGGTGGAGAGGTCCGTTGCTTCTCCTTATGTATGTCCCGCTGCATCTTCATTGGGCCGTCCCGCACTTCGCGGGTTGCCGCTATATGCCCCAGATGACGAAGGGTTGGTGATGTAGCCTAGATGGGTATGCCCAGGACAATATTGCGAAAGACGATCAGGCAAAAGCTTCCTAATGGAGAAATTCCCGCCACCATTTTGAGGTTGGCAGCACGTCCTTGGGCACTATGTCGGCACGCTGATGCCACAGCAATGCTAAAGTGCGACTGAGGGTTGCTGGAGGGGTCCCAAGCCTCGTAACTATCAAGATCCCGATCAGTCCTAGGCTCGAAGCCGGGGTCGCTGTCAATGTCAAACCTACTCCGTACACTTCGATGGTTTAATAGAGTATGTAAGGAAATTACCTATTTGATCGCGGCTAAGGCTTGTCCGGGTTTTCCTCCCTTTAGACGGTACAAAAGAGTTCCAGAAGCATGCGAAGGGGGCCGAGATTATATGTGGAGGAGCCTCTTCATCTCGTGCGGAAAGGTACGTAGCAGTACTCAAAAATAGCAACGATCTCGGGGCATGTGCTGTTCGGATCTCAGATTGCGAGAAGGCGAGATGACTGATCACGCAAGGCCATGTTGGCCAGAAATTGGTGGATGGCTCATCTGACAGGACATGAGGTCGGAGCTGAGACGTGGTTGAGGAATTGCTGAGCGCTCAGCGGCCAGGTGAGATAGATGGCGTTACAGGGGCGCATACGGAGTATCTTTTCTACCGAAGCACAGCACTGTGTTTAGAACAATGAGAATGTACTCCGTAGAGTGAATTTCTGTTACGGACACGGCGCCGGCTCTTCATTCCAGTGGCAGACATGTCTCCGTTGACGATCAGATATCTACTCTGCTTTTCTTTGGTCCTGGTGCGGTGCTCGTGTTGACACGACGCATGGATGTTCTAAAGATAATCATCATCTATGTATCTATACGAAGTGCTCCGTACATAGATGCGAATGCGACAGGGTAGTAGATGCAGGAGAGCTTTGGCGACTTGGCAGACATATTTGCATTCCATTGCGACTTGACTTCTCCAACCTATCGCGATCATGGCCAGACATCCCAAGTTCTTACGATGACACTTTAGTGGGCGAGAAGGGAAACTTGTGTTCTACCCCGTGTGCCCGTCAACGCAGTACCAAGGACGGAGTACTCCGTAGTGAGGCTGCAATTATACGGGCCGCACCGCAAACGTATGCGAGATGACGAACGCAAACATCGGCGCGGGCGCAGGTCAGTGAGCTTCTGTTACCCTCACACTGCTTGCTGCCACTGTCATCGCAATCATGACTGATGCTGTCGCAGGCCCGAACTGGATCGACATCCCGACCCATCTGCTGCGGGCGGAACTGCTCCGCCGTCAACAGACCGAGAAGCCTGAGTGTGGAACCAGAGGTGGCATAGGGGCGCATTACAACACGCCAGCACATGTCTTTGCCCTGGTGTTGATACTGGTTCTGAGTACTGCAGGTCAGTATGCACTGATGCTTGGGTTCCCACCCATAACCCCCGGACCCGACTGATCAGTGTCGTCAGCATGTTCATTCCCCATCATCGTCAAAAGGTTTCCTCGACTGCCTGTGCCGCACCAGTTCCTCTTCCTGAGTCGCCATTTCGGAACGGGCGTGCTCATCGCAACGGCCTTCGTACACCTTCTCCCGACCGCCTTCCAATCTCTGACGGATCCGTGTCTGCCACATTTCTGGAACAAGGGCTACCCAGCCATGCCTGGCTTGGTGGCTATGACAGCTGTTTATGTCGTGGTGGGAATCGAAATGTTCTTTGCTTCCAAGGGAGCGGGCCATGTTCATGACTATGAAGGGTTTGGGGGTCAAGACCACGACCATGCTGCTCACGAGCGGCCCGGGCATAGGCGAACAAACAGCTTCGGCAGGTACCGAGCGAATGGACATGTCCCGGATATTACGCTGCATCATATATCGGCATCGTCGGACAACCTGATGGCTGGCAGGTCGCCCTCAATGGGCCTCGCCTCGCCCATGACAGTCGCTCCGGCGAGTACCAGCGACAGTCATGAGAATACATACGAGCCTTCCAGTGACGATGCAGACTCTGACCTAGATATAGATCCGGAAGAGCTTGGCCCGCGACGTTCCAACGAATCCGAGGACGAGTCTCGTCTTCTTGCTCGCCCTTCCGCCCGCAAAGACACCCGCCATGCTGCATCAGCCGAAGCGGACCCAGCACCTGAGATGACGGAAGCGCAACACAAGAAGCTTCTGCTTCAGTGTCTACTTTTAGAAGCGGGTATTCTGTTCCACAGCGTCTTTATTGGCATGGCGCTCTCTGTGGCTACAGGCACTTCGTTCATCGTGCTTTTAGTTGCAATATCATTCCATCAGACGTTTGAAGGATTTGCTCTAGGCTCTCGCATAAGTGCAGTTCGATTTCCACCTGGCTCCATTAGGCCTTGGTTGATGGCACTGGCTTATGGGACTACCACGCCCATCGGTCAAGCAATTGGTTTGGGTATTCATAATCTTTATGATCCCGCCAGCCAGACCGGTCTATTAACAGTGGGATTCATGAACGCCATCTCCAGTGGCCTTTTGCTCTTCGCAGGTTTGGTCGAGCTGCTGGCGGAAGACTTCTTAAGCGATGCGAGTTACGTGACGTTGAAGGGAAAGAGGCGTCTACAAGCATGTGCTAGTGTGGTCGGGGGTGCCTTGTTGATGGCTCTAGTTGGTGCATGGGCATAACAAGCATTCATTCGAGCATTCATTCAAGCATCTTGCATTACTGAGGCGTAGAGATGGCCATGAGCAGGTAGAACATGACTGTATATAGAATGTAAATGTGTCTCTATACGAAAATCTCCTTGTAAATTGCCTCGTTGAAATCTGGGAGAGTTTCAGAACTGAGGACTAGAGCAGCGTCCATGTGAAATGTAGCCGTTGTTGTCGCCAGCTCTGTCTCATATACGGTCCACTTTGAGATTTTGTCGACGTCCAGGAGCTCTGCACCTACAATGTCAGGATCTAGTGTCCCTGAGGCGTGTGCAGATACTGGGGTATTCGTATCGATCTCATTCCTATGCATATCCGGAAGCTGGTCTATCGCGGGTAAAGCCAGTGTGCCTTCCAACGGCAAAGTCTCGTCCAGGCCCAGGTCGACCAGGTTATTGAAGGCAAACATGTCGAAGCTCAACGGCTCGAAATCCATCATTGCGTCCTGCGGCATAGTGGTAGATTGGCCACTACGCTCACCCATCCTCGCCTTCGCATACTCATTTGGTGTGACCCCCATTCTGTCCTTGAATATCTTATGGAAGTACCGCGGCGTGAAGCCCACACTCTTCGCAAGGGCCTGCAGCCTTAAGCTGTCCTTGACTTCCCCTTCCACTGCCGCCTTCTCAATCAGCGAGCACGCTTTTGCAACGGCCCTCTCCTGGGGATCTTCGGTGGATTCCACGTTGGGCTTGCACCGCTTGCACGCTCGATACCCAGCTGCTTCGGCTTGCGCGGGCGAGTTGCAAAAGCCGATGTTGGCGCGCCGTGCGAGTCGAGCTGGGCATATTGGGCGACAGTAAATCTGTGTGGACTTCACCGTATAGACGAATTGGTTGTTCGCGGTAGGGTCGCGAACACTGAGCGCACGCCAGCGGGCGGCATCTGTGGTGAACGACATCTCTGAAGTATGATAAAAGATGAGACAGGACGAAAGCTTAAATAAAAACGAAGAAGAGATGGGGTAACTGCTTGCCTTTATGAGGGCTGCAATGAGCGGCGAGCCGGTGATGTCAAGGCGATATCCGTCGCTGATTGGTCACATTCCGAGCATCTTTCAAATGACGCGATACTCCGTCGACCAGCCAGCAAGAGTAGCAGAATCACTTCCTGGCCGTATACTTTTCTCCAATAGCTGTGAATTGGAATGTCACATGATGACGCGATCAACCGTGTCGTGTAGTGCTTTCCCATCTCAACGGTTGAATGACGAAGAAAGTAGGCACGACCGCCGCAGTCACGCTCGACCAGAATGTCTTTTGGCTTTTCTTTACTTGTCTCATCGTCTTTCTCACCGCTACGTCTTCCAGCATCATCAAGACGATGGGTGCGAGTCTGGGGGATTCTGTGGCCACCTTCTCCGGCATTGCTGCTCTCCCACCAACAACAGTGAGACAATTGGGCTCTAGCCAGGTCCTCATAGACCCCAGCTCGGTCGTCAAAGAACTCATAGACAATTCCCTTGATGCTCGCTCAGCTGCCATCTTTGTGGATATCACCTCTAACACTATCGACTCCATTCAGGTCAGAGACACAAGCTCAGGCATCCCGGAGGAAGATCGACCATTGGTTTGTCGAAGATACTGTACAAGTAAGATACGAGATTTTGAAGATTTGAAGCAGGTTGGTGGAACATGGCTAGGATTCAGAGGTGAAGCACTAGCTAGCATGGCTGATATGAGTGGCGTGTTAGAAGTAACAACAAGGGTGGAGGGTGAACCCATCGCTGTCAAAATCAAATTTGGAAGAAATGGAGAGCTTGAGAGGCAAGTCAATATTTCTAATCTCTAGTCAGTAAATAATCAAGACTGACTTTGGATAGTACCGAACGTACATCCGCCCCAGTAGGTACCACCGTCAAGGTCGCCAACTTTTTCAAATCTCAACCTGTCCGAAAACAAGCTGCACTCAAGAACGCAGCAAAATGCCTCGTTAAAATCCGTCGGTTGATACAGGCTTACGCCTTCGCGAGACCAACCGTTCGCTTCAGTCTCCGTATTTTAAAAGCCAAGTCAACCAAAGGCGACTTTACGTACGCTCCAAAAAAGGATGCTAACGTCGAAGATGCTGCTCTCAAAATTATCGGCAAGAATTGCGCTCTAGATTGTGACTGGGTCACTGTGGATTATGGTGGCTTCGAAATACACGCTTACCTGCCAAAGCCAAACGCAGCTGGATCGAAGACTGCCAACCAAGGGGCTTTCGTCTCTGTGGATGCGAGACCTGTTGGAACAGGACGTGGGACGATAAAGAAAATCGTGACCACGTTCAAGAAGAGACTTCGCAAGTGCAATCCTAGGTTACGGTCAGTGAAGGAGCCTTTCTTCTGCTTGAATATAGTCTGCCCACCCGACAGCTACGACCCGAACATCGAGCCTGCCAAAGACGATGTACTTTTTGATGACGAGGATCTGGTCATCGCTGGTGTTGATAAACTCTTCGCTTCTCACTACCCTGAAGCACTGAATGAGGTCGACACCAACCACGAAGAACTAGAATCGCCAGTGTCCACTCCGAGCCCTGATCTATATGTTCGTGAACAGACTCCTGAGTGTTCAGAAACGCCAATCGCAACTAACGAACATGCTATATCAAACGGCGGTGATACAAAAAACTATCCAGAATCTTCAAAAGAGCAGTCAGTGTGGAGGTCCAGTATGTACGGTATTGATGAAGAGGATTTACAGTTTATTAGTGAGAATCAAACCCCAGTAGTGGACGAAGAGGAAGGGCGCCGAGATTCCAACATTTCTAATCCGTGGACTATGGCAATGATGAATACCAAGAAGAAGAAACCCACAAACAATGGTCAGTTAGTGACCCCTCCAAAAGCCTTCGGCGAAGCCAATGTAGCATCAAGCTCGCCTATACTTGCTACGGAGTCTCGACTATTACCATTACAGCACCTATCAACACCACGGACTTTCTCAAGATCAAATATAATACAGCTTTCGCTCGATGATAAGGCTGAGAGCAGCAGACAGCAGATGCTACCTTCATCTAATGAGACTCTGCCTATGGGCAGGTTTTCATCTTTGCTTTCCAGACCTAAGATCTCGCGACCACAAAGTCGAGAATTTCGTGCATTGCCGTCAAATATAGGAGCCTACACTCCTATCTCTTCACTACAACAGGAAGATACATCTACTCCCTATGATCTCTCCACAACTTCTGGGAAGGTCCCAGATACACGTGTAGATATGACACCTACATTTTCATCTTCTCCACGTCGTGTTCAGCTACCCAAGGTCGATCAACCAGATGGTACTTATTCTGGACAATCTATACACGGTCATGCATCTTCTAAATACACACGTTCGCGAAAAAACAAGCAGGCACGTGATTCCAAAAGGTTTATGTTCCCGCAAGAAGAAGAGCTTTATTCAGAAAACAACGCCGATATTCGTGACTTCTTCGGGAATGGGCAGTCTCAGCGTCACAGGTGTACTCCAGCTGAGCTACTGCCTACATCATCTTCGTTTACACCGATCAATAGCCAGTCACAAGAGCTTCGTGGCCAGGAGAAAAGTTTAGCGGGCAACGATAATGATGTCCTTCCTCGCCCAAACCATGATACATATCGCTATACGCCCTGCTCCCGTGCGTCTTCCGTGGATATCTCTCAACGATGGGGGCGCTTGAATTCCCCACGCGGCGCCAGCCTTGAGCCTTCCGACATCACTGAACAACTCCGTAGATACTCTGAGATGGAAGCCCAGCCTCGACTCGATTCCGTGGAGGCATCCCTGGGTTCCTTGCATGCGCTGCAAGGCTTACCCCTGTCGTCTATTCGACCGCACAATTCCCAAGACATATCGCACATCTATGAAACTGCCAATACACGTGCCGAGGGGAATGTAGATGTCCATCCCCGTGTTTACAAGGATTACGGCGAGCATGGTGGCATACAACAGAAGTCTCAGATAACCCGTCCGGACGACGCGTCAACACCTAAGAATCATGCACACCAATCTACTCGCCTCCAAAATCTAGACAATGTAAGGCGAATGTCATCATTTGAGCTTCCGCTCGAGCATGTGCCCCAGGAATTCAGGACTCATCATCTCGAACTGCATATCAATCTCAGTATGAGCGACATCGTTAGTTATGTGAAGAACATGAGTATGGGAGTAGCATTATGTAATGATTGTGAATGGGGCTATTCTTTCCCTGGTTTTTCATCTGGGGCTTTTAGCGGGTCGATAGCAGAAGATACAATGGGAACTTGGACGACGAATATTGTGCAGTTGTTGGAACATATCTACGAACGCGATGGTTGCGTTCATCCTGAGGTCGAAATCATAGACGGGATTCGCAATGGGCTTCGTGATCTATACGAGCGAGAAGGCGCGGATACGAATTCTGATAACGCTAATAACTCTGTGGGTGTCTGTGAACAGCAAGTCAAAGCATCTTCCAGTTTCACGCCTTCGACGCAGCACGATTCAACACACAGGGCTCCTCAGGCTGGCCCTACGAACACCGATAGTGCCTCTGAGAATAGAGGGAAGAAGCCAGAGGAGCTTGGAGGCGATTTTGATGACGCCGAAATGCTCCAGACTTCCACCTCGAATCCTACGACAAGCTTGAATGAGAACGCAGGTGACTTCTTGGAGCTCGTTCGCTCGGAGATGTCGGACACAAGCGGAGCTCATACCGGCCCCCAAGTTCCGTTGGCAAGTGAAGACGTATACGGAGAGGATATCGAGGACGACGATATGCTGTTGGAGTTTTGATAAAAGTCGAGCTGTCTTGTAAGACCTATACCGAGGTATCATATGGGAGCGGCGAACCATGTTGTAGAGCACTTAAAATAACGCACAAAACGTTGGAGTCGGTGGGTGAGTCTAATGGTGGCTTTCTATTATCAGCAGGAGGCCATTTTGTCGACAGTGTTGCACAAAAACAGTATGTATCGTGGACGACAGTGAAGACGGTATCTGGAAGGTTGATGTGTGTAGACGAGCAATTTGTCCAATGTAACAAGTGAAGTATGTCACGGAAAGCTTACTGTATATCATTTCATATCAACACAATAGAAACTATTTTCAAGTACCGAGATTCGAACAAAATCATCATTAAAATGGGTATAATTCGTCAATTCGCGCCACTACTCCTGCCTGCCCTTGTCTTTGATAGCCCCGAGATTACACTTTACGCCAAATTACGATGCCACAAAACGTGTTTCTACCGCACATGTATCTTTTCCTAGGAAACAAAAGTCTTCAACCGACCAAGAATTCTACGAAGTCCCGTCCAATACCCCGCTATCCCTGAGACTCCTGAAGAGCTCGGGCTCCAGGAATTTCCCGATGGAGATGTCTTCAGCCAAGCCCTTTCTTCTCCTCGTCTTTAGCACGAAATCGCGGGCTGTAGCGCGGGCATCGGCTGGTTCAAGCGGGCGGAGCTTAATTTCCTTATCAAGCGGGTCACCAGGCACAATCTGCCATTTCTCGAAAGCGAGCGAGAGGGAGACTTGGCCTTGTGTATGGATCTACGTTGAATTTAGTAAATGGTTATAAGAATGAGCTTACGGAAGGGATAAACATACCCTAAGATCGGTCTCAAAACCGAAGGAATCGATGACCGGAATGAGGCCACGGACGTTGTAGAGAGGGGTACCAGCGATGGATTCGTCGGAGAGGACATGCCCACGACGCTTCGAGAGGACTGTGTACAGACTACCTTTTGTGTCGGCAGGACCGATCATTCGGCAGCTGTAGACGGGCTCCATTAACCGTGGACTCGCCATGAGAAAGCTAGAGTAGCACGCCCGCCGACTGGTTGGGATGATTTGACCGCCGCCGCGGAAGATAGCTTCGGATGCGAGCTCGACATCAGTGATCCGGAACTTGGTGTTGCGGATGGGTTCCTCGCAGAGCGGGCCTTCGCGCGTTGCCCAGCTGAAGCCTTGACGAATGGTGTCACGAACGGAGCGCAGGGTTTTTGTGTCAACTTCTGAAGGAAGTGTATCGTTTTGGAGAATATTGGGGCCCATTTCATCGGGACCAAATGCCCAAATGTTACGAGAGGCAAGAAGATCGTAGCCGTAATTTTCCTCGAAGAACTTGCCTACGACACGAACAGGGTCTTTGATGTTGACTTTGCCGGACTCGACATCTTCCGCGATACCAGACTCAAGCTGCTCTGCAACCATTGTAATCTTGTTCTTCTTGTTGGGGGTCAGGGCGTAGCATTTAATAGCGGACATCTCCTCGACTGTCTCGCAGAAGCGGGTCACAGGATCTGATATTTTGATCTCCATATCTGCGTACAATCGCCGTAGATCATGCAAAACACAATCCATGTAAAGCTCTCCAGTGCCAAGAATAACATGCTCGCCAGACTCTTCGACTTTGGTGGTGATGAGGGGATATGACTTGTTAATCTTGCGTAACCCATCAAGCATCTTGGGAAGCTCGGATGGGTTTATGGGCTCAACGGCGATTTTAAAGACCGATTCGAAGAAATGGTGGATAGGACGGAAGATGTAGGCGTCTTCATCATCGGGTAACGTCTGTGCAACGATGGTGGCAGTCTTGACGATTGAATTGTCGACACCACCGAGTAAGACCCAATTTCCTGCCGGTACACCGCTTGTCCAGACGTCGTACCTAGACTCAGCAATCCATGTGTCTGATACTGTTGCAACCACCATATCTTCCTCATCCTCGATGGTGTACCCCTCACCGAGTACTCGCACGGAGGCACCGGCTTTGGCGACACCACTTAGCACTCGCCCCAAGCAGTGGAATGATTTGGCATCCGATGTGTTGAAGAGCTTCGTAACATGTACGACCAACGGTCCATCTTGATCACACTCCTCCATCGATTTGGCCGTTTTGCTGTCCAAGGGTCCAGTGTAGTGCTTTTCAAGTAGTCTTATTGCACCATCGACTGGCGATGGAACATGTTGAACCAGCATATCCACAAAACCGGTAGATGGCCCAAAGTACTGCTGGCAAACTAGCCTCATGAGCTCCTTTGCGTCTGTCTTATACTCTGATGGCTTTAGACGGATGCCCAACTGATCAAGTGTGTCCTTTAAATCGTCGGCGCTCTCACTAAGTGTGTGCGCATAGAGCTTGTAGATAGGCTCCAAAATCCAGTGCACAAAGGACCGCTGTGCCGCCTCTTCTTGTCCCTTGCGACTGAATTTGCGGCTTGATGGGTTGTAAAAGATGTCTCCCCAGAGACGGGCGGCAAATTTGTCAATATCAAAGTTCTTCATGGGCTTGCCGAATCCGGGTGCTTTGGAAGGTCCAGGGTAAAATTCCGCGTACATTTTTGCGAACGACTGTAGGGTGAAGCACCATCGCATGCTTGTGCAGGCAAAAGCGACATTGCCTTTTTCAGGGCTTACACGTCGCCTCTCACCTTTGCCTGGAATGGTATTCTCAATGGCCGTGTTGACCTCTTCGATTACGTGTTTGATCTTGAAATAGGCGTCGCGCGGTGGGAGCTTGAGCTCAAGAATCAGGCGGTCCATCTTGTTGATCACAAGTGTCAACGGAAGGTCCTCCAATATGGCGTGCTTGATGGCTAGCTCGGTAGTGACCTGCACACCTTCGACAACGTCCACCACCAGCACCACTCCGTCGACTAACCGCAGAGATGCGGCTACCTCATCGGCGAAATTCACGTGCCCAGGGGTGTCGATGATGTTGATCAAGTGCGACTTCTGCGACGTGTTTTGCAGGACCAAGGTCATAGGGGCGGCCTTTATCGAAAGGCCTCGTTCCCGCTCGACGATGTGCACGTCCGTGTACCGCAGCTGCTCCTCGCGCTTCTTGCCCCTCTTCGAATCCAAGCGATCCTGAATATCATGCGTCTCCATGACTAGCATATCCATGAAAGCCGTCTTTCCGTGGTGCAGGTGGCCTGCAATTGCGACATTTCGTATTTGATCGGGGTAGTTCATCAGATCCGTCATAAGCTGGCGTGAGAAGTGCACCGGCGGCAGATCCGACTCTGAAATGGTGAATTTCTTCTGGACCACCGGCTCGATTATGGGCTTTGAGAGCTCTTGCGCATCCTCCTCTTCCACCAACACCTCGACATCAGGACCGTACACGTCGGACGCGGAAGGGTAGTATTGCTTGTCTTCGTGAAGGATCACCGCGTTCGAGGGACCCTCGTCCACCTCCATAAGCTGCTGGTCATGCGCCTCCTCTTGCTCGGCCTCATCGTCTAGTACGTACGCGTCTGCTGCATCGCCGGTGGACTGGACATCGTCGTCGGACTCGGCTTCGCCAATGAAGTTACCGAACCTGCAAACATCAGTACTGCATCGGGCGGAACTCGCGACCGAATTTACACGTACTCGTCATATAAGTCATCCATCTCGGCGATTGGTGCAGGATAGATAGTAGAAAGAGGCAGTGGAGCACCACTAAGCCGTCTGAAGCTATCCAGAAAATGTCCCTCCTAGCGCCGGCGCGGCGATACGTTTCGCCGCGGATAATGTAACCACCACCCCGCTCACGCTGCATTACATAAGGGAAGACAAACCGTTGAACTAATTGATATTGCCGACATGCGGCATGTCGTTACATGCAGGTCAATATTCAACTGTTGTCCTATCTATCGATCTTTATACTCTGCTATGTATCTACGGTCCTAATGTCTAACTAGCAGAGGCCTACTCTGTATTCTGTGATATCTATAGCTAGATACTAACTACTAGTACTCCGTAGTCATGTACAACATCAACCACCCTGGCGTGCCCTGCAGTGGGGCGGTGAGCAATAACTATCCATCGACCAATCGGAGCCATTACGCCCCTCGCTCATGCTTCTCGCACCTTGAACCCTCCCTCCAGAGTACAAAACCTTTCTTCACACCTAAGCTTATCCTGCCTTCTTTCTCACTTGATCTTCACTCCTCTTCACTCCTCTTCATTGTTCACAGGCTCAGCCGTACCCTCAAAGTCACATTTACGTTTGTACTTGCATTTGTATTTGCATCGTCATGGCTTCTCTCCCACCTGTCTACATTGTTTCGGCAGCTCGAACGCCTACGGGCATGTTCTTGGGGCATGTTTTCGCAACCGCGGGGCAATAAGCAGTAAGCTAACCAACACAACAGCTCTCTTTCGAGTCTCAGTGCTGTCCAGCTTGGTTCCCACGCTATCAAAGGTGTGTAGAAGCATATGTTGATCTTTCATGCTTCATCGTGCTGATATGTCGTACAAGCTGCCGTCGAGCGTGCCGGTGTGAAGCCGGAGGATGTCCAAGAGGTCTTTGTTGGCAATGTGCTCTCCGCAAAGTACGAATTCGCCTTCACATTCTGTGAATGCCAACTCTAAATTCCTATGACAGCCTCGGTCAGAATCCTGCCCGTCAGTGTGCCATCGGCGCTGGCCTCCCTGAGTCGACTGTTGCCACCACCGTCAACAAGGTGTGCGCTTCATCAATCAAAGCTCTCATTCTCGGGGCCCAGACCATCATCACCGGCAACGCCGACATCGTCGTCGCCGCAGGAGCTGAGAGCATGTCCAACACTCCCCACTACCTTCCTAACCTGAGGACGGGGGCCAAGTTCGGCGACCAGTCGTTGGTAGACGGTGTACTCAAGGATGGTTTGACCGATGCATACAAGAAAGAGCACATGGGTCTCCAGGGAGAGGAATGTGCTGATGAACACGGCTTCAACCGTGAGCAACAGGATGAATACTGCATTCGGTCGTACAAGAAGGCTATTGCGGCACAACAGGCGGGTTTGTTCAAGGAGGAGATTGCTCCCGTTGAGGTGTCTGGCGGTCGTGGAAAGCCAGCCATCATCGTTGACAGTGACGATGAACCTAAGAACGTACGTAGCAAGATTCCAGCCACGAGGGGGTTAGACTAACTTGTTCAGTTCAACGAGGCAAAGACCAAGACTCTCCGCTCATCTTTCAAATCTAACGGTACTGTTACTGCGGCCAATGCATCTCCCTTGTCCGATGGTGCTGCTGCTCTTGTACTCGCTTCCGAAGCTGCCGTTAAGGAACACAACCTGAAGCCTATCGCGAAGATTTTGGGCTGGGGAGACGCTGAACAGAACCCCTCCAAGTTCACAACTACCCCCTCTCTCGCCATCCCCAAGGCACTGAAGCACGCCAAGGTCGAGCAGAGTGCCGTCGATGCATTCGAGATTAACGAGGCTTTCAGCGTTGTTGCCCTGTCGAACATGAAGTTGCTTGGTATCAGCGAGGATAAAGTCAACGTTCACGGTGGCGCGGTAGCCCTGGGCCATGCTTTGGGAGCTTCAGGGGCTAGAATCACCACAACGCTTCTCGGCGTACTAAAGGAGAAGAAGGGAAAGATTGGGTGCGCAGGTATTTGCAACGGTGGAGGTGGTGCTTCGGCTATCGTTGTGGAGTCTTTGCAGTAGGCGCGATATACCCCAATACACGCTAGATGAAGTGGATTTTTAATAAAGCATACATTGCCATCGATGAGGGAAGGATGATCCTTTGATGGTTAATATATGTGACTTGATAGAATTTGATCATGGGGTCCTTCTTGTATGCAATCTTCTTAGCGTTGAGTATAATTACTATTCATACAGTGTTCACAACCGGACCGACGAAGAACCACTGCACGACTATACAAGGCAAACGTAACTTACTGAAAGTGATATGACTAAAAGCCAAGCGGTCCGCATATCCATCCCATTCATCTGGGACCTTGTTCACGTCTTGTCGCCAACTCGACTAATGTTTGAGTCTTACGAAGCTGGCCACTCACCCCTCGAATAGCGAACTTGGCAACTTCGCCAATGAAATCAATGTTGGTATCTCTCTTTATTATATCTAGTATGAAATAAAGATGACACATCCATCGATTCCATGATTAAGAAGGAGTAGTTTTAGGTAGATCACGTGGCTGGAATCGGGTGTTGAGGTCGGGAAAGAACGACGTGCTGGCTGTGCATATAGTGTGACATGTTTGGTAGCTAGGTTGGGGCAGTTGATTCTGGAGGTTTGGACAAGGACATGATCAAAGATAAAAAATGTGAGTGCTTGCAAGAGTTCAAGAGATATCTGGAAGAGCTCATGTTTAGTCAAAGTCAAACACGCCTTCACGCTAAAATAAGGAACGTTTTCGAGGTGGACGAACGAAGACACTGCAGACAGGGTGGAAAGGTAGAGGTAATACTTCATTTTTCACGGGATATTGATGCAAAATTCTTACTAATGCCCTCGTCTCTAGCTCTGGGGTATTGTCAACGAAATAGAACAAACTTCAAATCGTCCAAGACTCCATATCGACTGGGAACATCTGTTCTTGCTGATCTGAGAATCTACACGGGCGTTCACGATGATCTTATCCACGATCTTCATCGTACTAGACCATGTTCGTACCCATTTCAAAACCGCAAACCCTATCAATGGTACGATCGGGCCATAGCTATCTGGAGGTCTACCACATTGCTGGGGGGCTTGATATCGGACTGCGGAAATTATAACATATTGTTACACGCTGCAGCGGTATCGAAGGGGATCAACCGTGGTACACATTAGACGATTCGGGTAGTCAGATGGGATTTTCAATAGGATTGAAGACAAGGTGCTTATGGTTGCAGACAAGGGTTGGGATTAAGTCAAGCTTCGGTATATGACGATAGAGACGATGCTGTTGCTAGTATTACTGTGCAAGTAGCTAGGCATGAGAGGATACATCTACCCCGGTTTTTTAAATGTACATAACATCATATTAGTACTGATACGAGAGTACTTCGTACGGAGCACAGGTGTCACAATCGCCAGCGGAGCGCCGGTATCTCTCATGTTGTACATACCACCAATGAAGTAATTGTGAAACTAAGAGGTTGACATCAACAGCATTGTTGAGACGGTGAATCAATGTAACCTTTCAGATCGCATAAAAGTTGTGTCGCTCATATTTGTAGCTTCATTACAAAATGGCTTTTTGTTTTTCAACCAGCCACTCAGGCGTACAGTTACGGTCAACAAGTTGGCCTGACGAACCTTTCTCAGCTCGGCTATTCCTTTCATGTAAAATATCCGACGCAAGATAAGCATACCATGCCGAATTCGGACACGCAAATGAGTTTATTCGTAGTACAGAAGCTATCCGAAGTCCGTCGATACAAATACACAATTGAAGAAGGCGGAAAGTGGCTGTGCGCCTGAAGGCCTGAAGGAAGATTCTGCAGCCGGAGCTCGTGTACATTTCAAAAGAGGCATTGGGAAAAGATTCCCAAAGAGGTGAAATGTACGGAGTAGTCTCGAAGACTTGGCGTATGTTGTTTGTTTCGCGTTAGGGGCCATGTGGTGGAAACGGGCGAGTCTATGCTGCGGTATTTGTTCATGCTTGGAAGCTATGGAAACATAAAGCAGAGAATTGTCCGGTTCAAACCACTTCTGTAGCCGTTGTAGATTGATGATGTTTATTTCATGCACACGCCGTACATGGGCAGCGGCCTTTATCACTCGTGGCCAGCGCCCCACGTTGTCATCATCCAAATCATCCTCCAAGAGTATAAGCATGAGCTTGAAATGATGGTTGATATGGCGATTCTTCGGAGCCACCTACTTTCTAATGCCAACGCATGAAGATCAAGCCTAGAAGCTTTACATACGGTCCAGACGAGCGGAACACGAAACTTCATTTCCTCTATACGTTGCCCCATGGAGAAGCAGGTGATGAGAGAAGGAAACGGGATCAGATCGTCTGGAACTACGATGCGAGACAGGCATTTCTATTGGAAGCTTTTTATGGCCACCTAGGACGCCTGAAGCTCCAAGGTACGAGCTGAGAAGTCCGTAGGAGCGCTTGGTCAATGTACTTAGCGTAGGAGGAGATATCGCAGATGGTTTGATCACGAGAAGGAGTTGTGCCATCTGGAAGAGAAGATGAGAATTGTGTGGTGCGGTACCTATACGAGTACCATTTGATGATTAGATGTGTGCCTGCAATCATGCTGCCAATCGAGCTGGTGATGGGAATAGAGTGGGTGGGTCGGTTTCACGGTGCGAGGCATTAGATCGCTTATCAACTGGTCAGGATGGGGGCCACGGCCGCTTAGTTGCCAAGATCTGCTTAAGGGTCATCATGCAAGAAGAGTACGCGTGTGTTACTGGTCAATAGGCTTATTACAACGCCCAATATTACCCATCCTTATGGAACTAGCAACTCCAGCCACAACTTGAAACACTTTCCAAACATTCCGTTTGAACGTCGTTCTGGCGAACAGGGCCGTTTAGGTCGTTTAGCACCGAGGCTGTTTGGGCTTTCTCACAACGCTCTTCTCTATCCATATGGGTATCCGTGTCATACCCCCATGTCACTATGTCGCCATTCAGGGAAACGATAGCGGCAACAGGTATGACCAGGCCTGCCAAATGTCCTTGAAACAGCATTACCACATGCACCTTTTTTACCTGCCCGCGTGGTTCTTTCAGATGGGTGCTTAGGTATGTAAGGCCGGTGATGAGCGTCGAGCCCTGTCCATGTCGTGGTTAATGTGGCTGCGTCCGGCGCTCGAAACAGCTTGAGTAGATTCTATGCTCATGCTATCCATCACCTGTGAGCAAGTAGGCGAGGCGTGGAAAGCGGACCCTGGATCGCATGGGAGAGGCGAATCGAGTATGCATCCGTCGGACCTCGACGCCTATATAGATTCTAGTCCCCAAATGTCCACACTCACCCCATTCAGCATCCTTCACTCGCTTTGGATGGTCTGCAGCTCAACGCTTTTTCTTTTCTCAATCATTCTTTTTACTACATAGCGTTCTAGTACGCACGTCACTCCTTACATAAACATCTTGAATATGCATTTCTCGACACTCCTTTCGGCTTCAGCCTTTGCGTCCACGGCACTAGCTGCCTACGTGCTCGAAGATGACTACATGTCCAAAGACTTCTACTCCAACTTCGACTTCTTCACTGCCCCTGATCCCACAAACGGGTTCGTCAAATATGTCGACCAGGCTACAGCCAAAACTATGAACCTGTTCAACACAACGGCCAAGGCCTCGTGGGGAGTCGATACCAAGAACAAGGACGCCGGTGGAAGGGCTAGTATTCGTCTCACGAGCAAAAAGAGCTATAACAAGGGTCTTATTGTTATTGACGTCCAGCACATGCCTTTTGGTTGCGGCACTTGGCCTGCGTATGTACCCAACCCGCTGCATTGAATACGCGTTAACATCTCGTCAGCTTCTGGACATTTGGTCCCGAGTGGCCCAAGTCTGGTGAGATCGATATCCTTGAAGGCGTCCACGAACAGGACGTGAACGCCTTCACGCTTCACACTGGCCCCGGTTGCAGCGTTGGAAAGGACACCAGCATTTTCACCAGTACCGTAAAGACGGCGAATTGTGATGTCAATGGGGCTGGTCAGGACAAGAATGCAGGTTGCGGTGTGTCTTCAAAAGACAAGAATAGTTACGGTGGGGGTCTCAACAATGCCGGTGGTGGTGTCTTCGCAACCGAGTGGACCAGCGACTTCATCCAAATCTTCTTCTTCCCTCGTGGCACCGTACCCAAGGATGCTCTTGGCAATGCCCCCAACCCTTCATCTTGGGGCAAGCCAGCCGCTAGGTGGGAGAAGTCCAGCTGCAATATTGACTCAATGTTCAAGAACCAGCAGATTATATTCGACACCACTTTCTGTGGGGACTGGGCTGGTAACACCTGGAGCACCTCGACCTGCAAGTCCAAGGCTGCCACCTGCAACGCTTTCGTCCAGAACAACCCGTCAGCTTTCACCAACGCCTACTGGAACGTTAATGCTCTGAAGGTCTACAAGAACGGCGGTGCTGCTGCTCCCAGCAATCCCGCGTCCTCGGCACCCGCACCCACTATCAGCTCTAAGCTCAACTTTGCGCTCGCTACAAAAGTCGTTTCGTCGGTCGCCAGCAACAAGCTCGCGCGTACTAGTGTCACTGTGAGGCCTTCCGTCTCTGCCGGTGAGAACACCAAGCTATCCACCTCTGCTGTTGCGTCCAAAAAGAACTCCCAAGTCGCCTCCTCTATCAAGACCAGCTCCGCTTCAGCTGCTGGATCATCTAGTAAAGCCTCTGTTTCCAAGTCGGCCCCTGCTGGAGCCTCCAATACGGCTAGTGGTGGGATGGGCGGCGGCTCCTCCTGGCCCGCCGGTGGAAGTGGAAAGCCTACGGCTAACCCCAAACCTTCATCCAAGCCGTCAGTCTCTGGAAAGCCGTTCTCTGTTGGCAATCCCACCGTCGCTCATCCTTCCGATTCCGGAGCTACCCGTTCTTCAAGCGTCACTAAACCCTCTAGTACTGTGAAGCCTTCAAGCGGTGCTATTAAGCCCTCTAGTTCCTACGCTACCATGGACTTGAACGCAGTCTCCAAGTTCCCCACCTCCCTGCCTGCTACCCTCAAGCCCTCCGGTTCCGCAGCCAAGCCTTCAAACACACCTGCTGGATGCCAACCCATCGTTGGTGCTGACGGCAAGATCGCGTGTGCGCCCTCTGCCCCAGCTAAGCCCACCACCGGACCTGAACCCGAAGAAGATGACGATGCCCAAATTGTTTACGACACGGTTGTAAAAACCGTCGTCGTTACTGCTCGGCATCCTAAAGCCACTGCTGGACCGCACCAGAAGAGGCACACCCTGCACCACAGGAGGCACGCCCTGCACCACAGGAGGCACGGCCAGCACATGCACTAGGTTCAAATGGCAAGCGAGGTGAAAAGGGGTTGATTGGTCTTTTATTTTAGTATACCCATACTTCTTGTATATATTCCTAGGGAAGAAGATGTTTGCAGCACTTTGATTGAAGTTATGAACGGGTAGACAGAAGATCTTTAGAGCGATGACAATGCATCAAGAGGATATTCCATTTCTTCGTACCGAAATCTTTTGCCATGTTCTGAGTCATCGTAATACGCAGTGTGACTGACTTGTCATGAATCTATCTGTTAAGAAATACCCCCCGTATGTGGACAGGAGATTCGGTCAAGAAAAGCGTCAATGAGCACCCGCTATCATCACCACCTAATTCTCAAACTCGATGATGCCCGGTACTGCTACCTACGGATGAATTGTCAACTATCAATGATGAGCAATTCGTTGTAAGTGGAAGCAGGTTATGGTAGAATTCTGAGGCAAATGTAATTAATAGACATAGAAGTGTACTCATGTGTTAATAAGACACGGTACTCTGGCCCCTTTTCAACTAGATACTCCATGGCTATAAGCAAGAGTCAATTGAACACCATATCTACCTACGGAAGTTGGCGCACTGATCGAAGATTGCTTCCTAGGGCCAGAATGACATCGTTGCGACCATATATATATATTGATTGGGTGCTGAGGTTTTTCATGGATGCGACATACGCGAACGAGTATCTGACAATGATGCCTTCATCTTGAACAACGGCAACTAACAAAAAGAGTCCTGGGGATACAGGCTTGCGGATACATCTACACTGCCATAACATGTATGTTCTGGCACATATACATACATGCTAGAAAGGACACAAAAAAGAAAGGGGTCTTGCCGCGATTCGAACGCGGGGCCTCTCGCAATGTTGCTCAGGTACTGGACCCTAAGCGAGAATCATACCACTAGACTTTGGATATGTTAGTAACTGAGATAACTCATGTAACTTAGAAGATGAACTTACCCACAAGACCGAGTTGTTATTCAACTTGATGGAAATTTTGCCAGTAGATACAATATATCGACGATGGCATTGAACAAGCTAAGCTATTGATACATGTTATGAAGAGAGCATATTGTGGGTCATCCGCTGACAATTTAGCGAGCTCAAGCTTCAGGTAGCGTTGGGAAGCCCCACATCCACTATTATACCATTGGCACATGATGATATAGTGGATAAGCAGTTTGTTCGAATTATCAATTCTTCCTAGAGAATCCCCAGTCCCTTGACAGGCTTTTCCGGTGTTTTATCTCACTCATTCCATTCTACAGAAATGAAGTTCTGACAACCTTTCACCCTTCTTGGCGCGGATATGATTTTTTAGCTCACTGGACTGCGACAAAATGAATATTGGATTGCTGTTATGCAGATCGCTAGTATTAGATAGAACAATGTGCTACCTCTCTTATGTGCGAGGTGCAAGCACTTTACATCTTCGGCTTTGCTGTTTCAGGATTTTTTTCGCCTCTGACGCCCTGCCATGCTTCCGCAATCATCCAGAGCCTCTCCGCACCAATCTTCTTTAACAAGTTTCCCCGTCCATCACGAAATCTCAAGTCATATTCTCTTTCATCAACCTCTACAATACCTCCACTCCCAACAACTATCAACTTACCTTCTGCACACCATCCCTCGCCGTTAACGAATCGAATCCACTGGTCTGCCATACCGATTGCCGTCGTCTTTGTTTTGTCGTCCAGGTATCTTTCAAAGTTTTGAAGAACACACGCAACGTCCAACTCGTGAGACGCTAGTCCCATGAATGTGCCTTCGATTGGGTTAGGAACATGAAAATGATATCGACGGCAATTCGGTCCTAGGATGGAGAATTTCCAACCCTCGTAGATAGCTAGCACAGGAAGATGAAAGCGGAGATCAGAGGCGAGTTCGATAAGGCCTCGCTGGTGCTCTTCGTCAGACGGCGCATGCAATTTATATGCATCGAGTAATAAGGAGGTTTCTGAAGAGGTGAGATGCTTAGCACAAAGAGATCTGAACAGGGTGAGAGCGTCAGGTTTGTCGATAATACGGCCTTTGAGAATAGTGCCCTATATTTCATAAGTAAGGTATCTAAAAGAAGGGGCAGTGGACTTGCATCGTGCACAGCATCTCCGATCACAAACTGTTTGCACCAGCCCGGCTTGTGCTGCGTGTGTCGGCCGTCACTCATGGTACTTAGTCTCACGTCCTCCGTCAAGAATTTTCCATCCACGCAAGCACAGAAGTGCTGCGCAAGCGGTAATTTTTCCATCAATCTTTCAACATCGTAAGTTTTCAGTTCTCCTTTTCTTTCGTCAACTCTCAACTTTTCTAGTTCGAGGAACTTCAACTGATCGTGATACATCTCATCATGCCATCTTTTATTTCTCGGCTTTCGCAATGTCGCCTCACCACTCATGACGATCACTCTGCTGAAAAGGCCTTCACTACCCACATTTGCGCACATCAATACCGAGAGTGATATACCACCTGCAGATTCACCAGCTGCAGTTACATTGTTCGGGTCGCCCCCAAAACCGGCGATGTGTTTCTTGATCCATTTGAATGCCAGCACTTGATCTTTGAACCCGAAATTGCCGTCAATGTCGAGCTCATCGCTTGCGAGAAACCCCAAGATACCAAGCCGATAGTTAATTGAGACGCCAACGACAGGCTTGCCAATCTTGACACTACGTTCCACAAACTTTGTGAGGTTGTATTGGGGCCATGAGTTGCTACCCATGCTTAAGCCACCGCCATGAACCCAGACGAAGACCGGTAGGCTTTTCGTACTTCCTGACACAACTGATTTGGGTACTGTGACATTTACGGTCAAACACTCGAATTCGTCCATCTCTTTCCCCCTCACGACGAGATCTTCAGGAGGAGACATTTTTACATCTCCAATAAGTGTTAAGTCCCATTCTTGAGCACCGCGTTTGTGTGGGCATGATGGGCCAAAGTGCGTAGCATCAAAAAGCCCATTTAGGTCCGCGGCCAATGTTTCATTTGGAACTGAGTCCTTCCATCTACCCGGAATTGAAGCATATTTGAGGTTTCTGAACTGAATAGTCGAAGTCGATGGGCGTCCGCGGAGGCTACAATTCAACGTGGGGTGCTTGAGTGTGTCGTTGGTCATGATATATGTGGCTGATTGAGAGAATTGAGGAAAGATGTAGTTTGAGCTAATCTGGTGGAGATATTGAAGCGATATGGACTCATGACAAGAATTGTCCGAAAGATGTAAGAGATAGAATGTCGTGTTGAGGTTGTTGAAAGATGGATGTGGGGCGACTTTTGACCAATCGGGAATTGTGGACGGCAGCGGTGGATGTGATCTGTGGCAAGCACTCTTGAATGCCTAAGCACCTAAGTAGTTTCAAAATCCTGAAAGGTCCCCAAAGATAGAGCTCTACACGGTCAAGAGAGATTGCTGATACATGTAATTTGAGATTCAGGTCGGAATACTGCATAATGCCATACTATGGTACAAGGCAAAAGTAATATATATGGTCTAAGCGTGTGGGGTACATTTGCCTTGTATTGTACCATTTATTAGATAGCCGAGGTACCAATCGCCCTTCCTGCAATTCCCTGCTAAATAAAATTCCAGCTTACTTCAATATCGCACTTTCCTTTCGTCAGGCCCTCGCTATGTCGTCCTCTGTACCTCAGACTATAGGCCTCAATGATCACGTGACTATATCACAATTGAATTCTTAAAGTTGCGCGAATCACCCTTGAATATGCCTCTTATTTAATCAATTCACCGGGGGACAGACGAAAGAATAATTTTCGTATAACGTGTGAACGTCACTGGAATCCATTTCAGCGCTTTGTGCATTCTGCGATCAAGGTGTAGAGAAAGAGTGAATCGAGGTGGAAGCCCATATAAGCATTTGGATTCAAAAATAGATGTCACAAATTAGGTCTTTAAGATTGAGTGGCTTCGGAGAGGTGTGTCAAAATTCTTGAGCCTGTGCATGTCAAAGTTTTCATCGTCGCTGATAAGAAGAACAAAGTTGAGCGGAGCACCTTTCAAAATATGGTTTACCCACGTTCGCTTTCGTTACTTCCAAATGGGAATCCCTTCCTCCGCTACTGCTATCAATGCTGAATCGATTGAAAAACATGGTGTTCCAGTGCTTCAAAAAGAAAGGTACCCTCGAAGGAATACAGTGTCTTCTGATATGATTTCTATCAATAGCGAATATGTCACGTCTTGGTATTTTCAAACTGCGATATTTGCTGTGGCAAGTCAATCTTGGGATGCTACTGATTAACAGATTGGCAAAATGGAATAATCTTCAGTCAACTTGGTTAGGAATGGATAGCACTGTATTACAAAGCCATTCTTGCAAGGCTCAATCATCTGTATTAATTTTTCGAACGTTTGGTTACACTTTACGGAGTGAAAGTATCAACAGAGTTATCGTGGGGGGTTAAAGTAATTAGCGATCGGTGCTTTGAGTTAGTGAGGTTGCGTGCGAGAAAATGGTGCGGGTAGGAAGGGTAAGAATATAGTATGGGGCAAACCCCAGAAACAACAGAGTCAACCATACACGTAAAAGTAATGGCAAGAGGATCAAAAGCGAAGATAACGAGTGGCAGAATGAAGAGAGGAGACTGTGTAGCCAACGACAGCCGCGAAGTCAGAAACTTGAACTCTCTCGGAATAGCCCAACTACACTATGCATCGGGTATATTAGATGCTTCAGCAGTAAACTGTGAACAGGCAGAACCATAAAGATGTGCGCCAGTATGAACAGAAACAGGCTTTTACAAACACTGGTAGTAGTAGGGCGGTGACACGCCTTTGCACTGGTACGGCGACTATCGCAAACACGTCAACAGGGTGCTTTCTAAAACCTAACGTTATGTTGACATTAGAACTTACTTCACATGTCGTGCAACCCTTCCAGTCCTGCCCACCGCACTGGTCCCAATGTTTCTGTTTGCATCCTCCCGGGTTTCCCGGCGTACTCGTTGGCGGTCTTGGGCTGGACGTAGTTGGTCTTGTGGGTGTAGTTATAGGAGGCTTCGGCGTACTAGATGGTGGTCTCGGTGTGCTTGTTGGTGGCTTGGTCGTTGTCGTAGGTTTGGTGGTGGGTCTTGTTGTGGGTCTTGGAGGACTCGAACCACCCTTCGTCGGAGTATCAACTTGACTAGCATCGCAGTACACAGTGGGCCCATCTAGCGCCAGATTCTTAAGAATCGAGCTCATACCAGTGGTCCCTGGCCCAGTACACAGTGAAGTATTTGCCTGCCCTGCGTTCAGGGGATTCGGATACTCGACATGAAAAACTGGTTTGTTCGTCGCGAGAAATCTATTGTACCGGTCGCATTCGCTAAGTTGTGCGCATTGTTCATTGACGGCGAAATCAACAACTGGTGTAAGAGTGTCCACAATATCTAGAGCATTTTTCAGACCAATCTTCATGTTGTACTTTGCTGCTTCTCGCTGCATCCATTTTACGTAGTCGATCGCGTCGGTGTTCTTCAGGTTCAGGCCATTGTCATTTTGCTAGAATCCGTTAGTATCAAGTGTTATCTTAATAAGTAAAATGAAGTGTTAAGCAGATCTTGAAGAAAATAAATAGTCTCTTTCTACGTACGTAGCCGTCTAAGGGAAAATTAGTAAACTGGTAGTTGAAGTGCAAGTCACAAGCAAGGTGAAGGTGACATACCGATGTTATCAGGATCGATAGCATCGCAGCCTTTATCGGCCGCCAGTTTGATGCGCTTCGCCATGACGGTCCTGATGGCGGTACTTCCCGTGCGTATCCATTTCTCGTTCTTCCATTCTGGCAGGACCTTCCCAACATCTGCTGCAGGGAATTCCTTTATATCCTCCCTCCAGTCTTCCAATGTCCCAGCGCTGAAATAACATATCACAATCTTTCCGGCTGATTTCAATGCTTTGATATTGGAAACTTCGTTGTCGAATAAATCAATGTCCCATACGGGGGCGTCCGTTGGTGGAAGAGGCATTTTCGACACGTCCGGCACACCAGTGAGAATGATCTGCCATTTTTGACCACGTTCAAAGACTGCCTGTGCTAAGGAGGGACAAGCGAAAACTGCCATCCAGAGGATCCAAGTCAACATATTGTCAAAAAATGAGTGTTGAAAACTGGAGGAGTGTCCGATTCTAAAGGTCAAGACGATTTTCCAGAGTAATGGTTGCCACCGAAGAAAGTTCGCAAGTCTAGTGTACGTGCCATATGGCCAAGCCAAGGTGCGGCGGATGATCTCCCCTAATTGGCAATGGGAGCATACAGATAGAGCCGAGCTAATAACGCGATAGCCATGTGTTCTGCTTTACGTATTGTAGTTGATCAAGCATTGTGGGGATATTAACCGTTCGAGAGAGTGAGAATCAAAGACGGGGACCCTTGGTCAAATTCCCCTGAAGATTGCTTTCCCGCACCCGAGCCAACCAGGGGAGTACATGTAAACACCATCCAAATATTCGACATACCCGCACCTCGAGGCAGGGCTAGACACTGCACTCAAATAGCCGCAGTCGGCGCGGCCGCATCACGACGTCAGTCTTGCGGAATCGCTTGACCCCAAGCCTGTGTTGATAGGTTCTAAGTGAAGAGTGTGACTAAGGTATATATTATTCGAAAGCCCTTGGGTATGGTATGAATTTAGAGGTAAAAAAAAGGTACTAGAACTAGACCCTCCGATCGACCGTCCAGCGTTAGGTTGCATATTTGGCAGATGGATGCATTGCGGGGAAAAAAGCTTAGCTTGACATGCTTATGGTCAAAGTTGGGAATGTTATTTGAGACATCTATTGATCAGGGAGCATGATGAAATTGTTCTAGATGGCGGCTAAATTAACCTGTACTTTAGCTTTCACCATATAGGCGAGGTTCGTCGGCGAATAATATGCGAGTAGAGAGATATTGAAGGAGAAATTGATGAATGGCAGAGCTCTGTCGGGGGAATATTAATTCTCCCATACTCTGGATCTAGATATAGCTTTACTAGTCAGCCACTATACTGTTGCTAAGCCATATGAAGCATGCAGGTACTTACTCTCTTATATCGTGATATCCGTGCAAGAGCACGAGCGAGGGATTCAAAAGCATTTCGATTTTGTTGGGATGTCTTCGGCCTGTTTCTGTCTATGCTATTGGGCTTGGTAGATAAAAGGTTACCCTCACCTTTGGGAGCCTTTACTCAGGGTCAAACCGGGTTTAATAAAGCGAGTACTTCCTGGTTGACGCGCTTCTGATCCTCCTGGACCAGGAAAGTGCCCGAGATCATTGCAGGAACATGGCATATAGGTCGCCGGACCTGGCTACCAGTGGTGATCCGTGCCTTCGAGTGAGCCAACATGGCGATGAGAACTTGTTACCAGCCCAAGATCGGATGTGAAGGCCTAACTACTATTGACCCGCCACAACATGGCAGCAAGGAGATCTAACATGCTAAAGTCAGCAAGTCTGGCTGAAAAGATGATATCAATGCATAGGATCCGTAGACTAAGAGTCTAGACTGGGTGACTGGGAAGCACGTTCACGTGCCAGGGGCAAAGCAGTAGATACATAAGATAGGTAACGTCAAGGAGACGGCCCGATGTAATTCCGACCAGCGTTTTTGCGACAACCGCTAGACGCGACAGATATTTCTTCCTCGTGCTATTATAATACATTATTTGCTGTATTAGTATATGCTTTTCTTGAGGCTCGAATGGCATATTCTTTGTTTCTAACAGAGCTGTCATATCGCGCCTCGAGCTTCTGTACATACTGATGCTCCCTTTCCTTTACCGTCGAAGCATTCAATCTCCACTCCGTCTCCCGCTCATATATACGCGATCGTTGAATACACTGCCAAAAGCCCTGTCATCCTATATCGAAGCCTGGAATCCTACGCAACATAGTCGCTTCGATGTTCCGTACCCTGCGTCTGACTCCCCCATCGTCTCACGAGATGTAGTGAAGCACGATGAGCGTCGCGCCGAACGTGAGCAATTACGGGATACACAACGAGTGGCGATTAATGAAAAGACTGGCTTTGTTAGAACGGAAGATCAGCGCTATGTCATCGAAAGGCTAAATGACCTGCTGTGGCTCGCCGACTCGGATAAGGGTAAACAGGCAGCGCTGAGCTCTCAAATATGGCAAGCGTACTGTTCAGCCAAAGACAATGTTCCTGAACTGCTACCATACATACCAGACAAAGCCTGGGACGTACTGTGGGCCATGCAAGATTCTTCTCATCTGCCTCCGCGAACGCGAGACGCAAACTTGTCGACACTGTGCAACGATATGGGGATGATTGGCAAGTCGTCTACTGTTGGATCGAGGACATCATATTTGGAGCAAAGTTTTCTGGGCGGAAAAGAGGAGCAAGCCTTGGCGAAATGGGAAGAAGATCACGCTGGCGCAGGCCCAGGAGCACGGCAAGACTACAAACCCGAGCATCTGGAAACAGGTGCAAAGCTTTATGCTCTTGCTGGTAATGCTGATCGTGCGCGTGAGATTATGGAGGAGCTATACCAACTATACCCGACTTGGGACCCGTCCGTTATGTTGCACGTCTTCAGAGTTCACACCGACACCGACACCGATCAGCACCGTGCGGAAGCCTGGAAGATTTACACCAGAATGCGTCAATTAATCCTTAAAAGCTTGACCTTGAACCAGTACGACGCTTGGTTTGTTGGCTTCCTTGAAGCTAGACACGTCCGGTATGCGAAACTGGTTTTCCGAGATATGATCCGAGGGGGGTTCCTTGCGGCGTCTCTCTCGAGCATAGAAATCATGAAAACCTTGAGGAGATTCCACTTGCTCACTCGTTTGGGAACCGATATTGAGAAGATGACCAGTCTCTGTCTCCAAGCGATCACAACACTGCCCTCTGCATATCACCACCACGTATTTGGTTATTGGATGGAGGCTGCGGTCAAGTTCAAAGCACCTAGCGTAGCTGCGCAGATCTTAGAAATGATGTTCAATCGAGGCTATAGACCGGCCACCAATCATTTTAACCTCTTCCTGAGAGCCCTACTTCGGACACAGGAAGCCCCGCAGGTCACCAAAGCCGAGAACATTGGCTGGCGCATGGTTGAGCAGTCAAGCGTGCTACGATCAGACAACAAATTGAGAACGTCGACAGTGGATACAAAATCAGCCAATTCAGCAATCGTGGAACCCATTCTTGACTGCGATGCTGCCAAGAAGTTACCGCCGGCCGACGTGACTACTTTTGCCCTCATAGTGCAGCACCATGCTGACAGAGAGCAATGGGAGCACGTAGAATACTTAACACGACGACTAGAGGAATCAAAAACCCAACCCAACAGCACCCTGATGAACGTTCTCATCAACAATGCGTGCCGAAAAGGAAAATACAGCGAGGGTTGGAAAGTGTACACGTCTCTTACCGACGTCCCTGATGGCAGTCCTGGCGTGTTTCCCGACGGGGCCAGCATTCGATGCCTTTGGAAGACACTTCGCCTTGCCCTCGGCAACGACTTTACTCGAGACGACCCCGACCTTCCCACGCCACGCCAACTTCTCGCCGAGACCATTGATTGGTGGAATCGTTGTCGACAACGTAGCGATTCAGAGCAATTCCGCACCGGGTTGGCGGCAGAAGATAAGGCCGCGCTCACAAACCTGGTAATGCACTGCTTTAGCTATACCAGTGATTTCGCTGGCTCGTTGGTCGCTATGCATGTCATGAGAGGTCACCTTCACATTTTGCCTACTGAAAGTATTGCTCATATACTTCAAGATCAAGCGGCGTGGGTGCACATGCAGCCTGGGGCATCTTCCGCCAGGGCAGGATACGATCCGACTAGGATGAAAAAGGAAGCCTTAACTAAGTTGACTCGTATCTATGACATCCTTCGTCAGAGAAGGTTAGAAAGATTAGGATACACCGGAGATAGGAAACAGTATGCCCACCTGAGCGAAGATAAGATTGGGGACCTGACTTTGGATCTTCTGTCCGAGTTTGTGAGGGTGGTTATGAAGCGATCTTATGAGCCTGGTATCGTTGAAGCGATGATTCAACAGGCAAAGGAAGAGGTCGGGGTTCCAGATATGCCAACAGGGGACTTGAATGCTTTTGAGGTTGCCTAGCCTGTCGATCTTATACCAAATATGTTCTTAGAACGACGTCACTATGGTATTGGGGGGCGGAAGGAGGGCGTACTGTATCAGACAATTACTTCTCGGCTCGCACGAGCGTGTTCAGCGGTTAATTTGTTTCTAACGTAGTGTACTATACTGTTAAGATACCCATACATGACTCGTCAATATTCCTAATACAACAATGAATTCGATCCAACCTGAACGCCAACTCAAGACCCGTCTTCTTGTACCATTTTGCCTCTGTCCTTTTTCTGGTTTTGTTTCTTCACAACCCCAGTGGATTCCCTGCAGTTCCTTTCCTCGGGGTTGGCCCCGGTCTGGATGCCATTACAGCACGCGCTCCAGACGCAGTGCTTGTCAAGCCAAGTGGGTTCTTGTTTGTACTTCCGCGCGGACCGGAAGCACCTGTCACGTCCTTGATCGAGTTTCCGTAATCGCGAATGGTGTCACCCCAACCACGGCTCGTATTGGTGATGCTTTTTCATCTATAAGCGGCTATATCGTGATACAGGATGAGAAGAGTTGCGTACCTTGAACCTGCTCCCTTGCCAGCGCCTGCTACGCCATTGCCGACCGCGCCAACAATGGCAGAGCCGAAGTTGCCCACACCAGATGCAACCGTGTTGGTGTAGCGCGTGAGCCAACTTTGTTGTTGGGGCGGTTGTTTTTTCGCTGCTTGAGGCTGGGGGGCCGGCAGCGGTTTCTTCTTTGCAGGCACCGGGTTTGCAGGCTGTTTCTTGACTGCTTGTGCTGTTTTTGGCAGTGGTTTCTTGACTGGTTGTGGCTTCGGTGCCTGCTTCTTGACTGGCTGTACTTTGGGCGGCATAATTGATTGATGTTTCCTAGTATAATGGATGAGAATATACAAGTCTTTCCAGATCGGAGAATGGAGAGTGAAACATTCGATCGTGCATGATGCTGGTTCTTGGTTCCTGTCCTACAGCATACCGATCGATGATGTCAGGTGTGGCCGTGCGTGTGGCTGGTGTGGCTATTGTGGCTGCTGTAGGGTCAGCAGCTTGCGCTAACCCATGATATTTAAGGTTGCATTAGCTCACGTAAAGCTTGGCTTGGCCATCTGGACTTCGTACAGACCCTGTGAGAGGCATCGTGTACCGATACGTTCAGGTATCCCAACCACGACCTCACACGATGCGTTGCTGCTTGCCGGCACTTTCTAATTGATTATTCGCTAGCTGGTCTAGTCACTGTGTTCACCGTAGGACAATCCGCCCAGCGAATGCGACAGCGACCTTGAATCGCTGCGGTAAGCCGCACAAGCGTTTGCAGGCACAGAAAGAGTAGAGTAATAGTAAACGGCACACACCGACTCTCAATAGCCGCCATGAATGAGCTCCACTGCGAATTGCGCTAGGAGCTCTCTTTCGCGTGCTTCACCTGCGCTCTGCGCACTTGTAAGTCTATTAGTTTTCTTCTTCGTCGCCCTCGTCTACGACACCCTACCACGTATCGACCACGACCGCACCGCAACCACGACCGCACACCGACTGTCGGAATGGTGTTACGCGGAGCTCCCATCTTGCGCGATGCCTACATGAATCCCCGGCTCAAACGGTCCAAGACGAGCGTTGGAGACCTCATCGTTCTCGATGCGGACCTCGGTGGCAGGCCAAATGCCTCCCCGCCCAGACCGGCTACGCAGATAGCCCGTCAACGCACCAGGCCGAGTCGCGGGCTGTCACTAACCAAGCTGACAACGTCGTTAGGATTGTCAACATCACGTCGCCCGAGCATCGATAAATCGACCATATCAAAGCCGATCCTCGACCCCAAAAACCCAATCGTCGTACCGTCGTATTCCCTAGACCTCGGAGAAGTCTCTCCCCCACCAGGCGCTCCTTTACCTACCTCATATACAGTCTCCCATCGAAGCCGTCCTGTTCCACGGGAACCGCTTGCACCGTCGGACTCTGGCCATCTCCATTCTGTCTCCGAACCTGCCAACTTTCCGTATCCCCCGCCGAGTCGCCCTTCTCCGTCCATACAGTGTGCGCCTAGCATAGCCAGGCAGAGTGTTGTGACTGAAACCCCGCTCATCTCTATCGTCGAGTCGCCCTCCGAAAGTGAAGACGCTTTCAACTACGACAAGCTGAACTACCAAAAGCTGCAATCGAGACTCAAAAAGCTTGAAAATATGGATTCCTCACGCTTGAGCTTGCAGCCACCGGCCACGGGCACTAAGGCCCGTGCAATTCAGCAGGCAAAGGAGATGCAGGATCTGGTGGCTGAGAGGGTCAAGCGCAGCGGAGAGGAGGCGCCGCCGTACGACTTCTACGAACTGATTGGCAAGGGGACTTACGGACGAGTTTTTAAAGGGTTTGTCGCGATTGGTGAAAGAAATAAGGCAGGGGCTAACAAGAAGTAGTCTCAACCGCAACACTGGGGGCTTGGTGGCCATCAAGATCATCGATATCGACAAAGAAGATTATGAGCAAATGTCCACGACTGGCCTTTCAGATACGCTGAGAGAGATTAGTGTACTTCAGCAAGTTGGAGATAGCAAAGCACGACCATATGTCAATATTATCGAAGAAGCTCGGCCTGTCCATAGTGAGCTTTGGATTGTCAGCGAGTACGCCAGCGGTGGCAGCATCTCCACTTTGATGAAGCCGACTATGGGCACCAAGAACCAGGGTCTGGAGGAAAAATTCATTATACCTATCGCGCGCGAGCTAGCCATGGGCCTGAAATATATTCACGAGGCTGGCGTGCTGCATCGAGATCTGAAGTGCAACAACGTACTAATTCTCGAAGATGGGCGCGTACAATTATGCGATTTTGGCGTCTCAGGCATGCTCGAGCCTGCGAAATCGAAACGTTCAACCATTGTTGGTACACCCTACTGGATGGCGCCGGAGCTGCAAAAAGAATATGTCAAGGCAGAAGAAAGTCACAGCATGGATACACCCACCGATCTCCTCTATGGCTTGGAAATCGACATTTGGGCATATGGCTGCACAGTATACGAGATGGCTACTGGCTTGCCGCCACATTCCAGGGTGCAGGCCTTTGACCTGCCCAATGCTGGAGTTCCCGAGTTAGAGGGCGACAGGTTTTCACAAGATCTAAAGGACTTTCTAGCCTTCGTGTTTGAGCCCGAACCTCAAAACCGGCCCACCCCGGACGATATCATTGAGCATCCTTATCTCGCGAACTCGACCAAGATGTATCCTACGGTGATGCTTGTGAAGCTAGTCGAAGACTACTACAAGTGGGAACAAGACGGCGGTTCCCGTATCTCACTCTTCAACCCATACGGAGCTCAAGCCCCACAAGCCTTTGTGGCAGCAGACGAAGAGGACGACGACGATTGGACTTTTAGCACCAGTGACGAGTTCGAGAATAGACTCTCGCGAGCATTTCCTGATCCGTTCACCGCACCCGGTCAGGCGTACAATGGCATGAGCGTCCCACCAGAAAACGACGATCGATGGGAGAAGATGAAAGCAGCATGGCATGAAGAGAGTATCAGTCGAGGAGCGAAGAAGCTCAACCGACTGTTCGATCCAAACTCGACACCTTACCACTACAGCGCCCTTGACGGCGGTAATGGCCGGCCACCTTCAGATTTAATCCTACGCGACTTCAATCCTGGTGCGCCGAATCGGGAAACAGTCATTGATCTTGACTTTGCTGCTCCCATGGCCTCTGACATGCCCAATATTGACCTTGACGAAGTTCCTACGCTGAAAGCAAACCGTATGCAAAAACTTCTTCGTGATGTGCAGATGGAGAACGAGGAGCTGGACACCTTCGATATGGACAACGTGGAGAAACGAGCTACAATGGACTGGAAGTTCTCAATGGGAAATGACCAAGACCAGATGATGAAGCGAGCGACGCGGGATTGGAAGTTTCCGATGGCTGACGACCAGACCGCCAAACGAGCGACGAGGGACTGGAAGTTTCCTACAGCTGATGATCAGACGGCCCGACGAGATACGAGAGACTGGAAGTTCCCACCAATGCCAGATCAGCCAAATCGGCAGACCAAGGACTTTCAGTTCCCACCAATGCCAGAACAACCAAATCGGCAGACTAAGGACTTTCAGTTTCCCCCCAAACCGAACCGGGTCACACGAGAATGGACATTCAGTGCAGCTATGGCTGAAGCGAACTATCAATCTCAGAGGAACTCTCGTCGTGAGACGCGGGATTGGAAGTTCCCAACGTCGACTGAACAATCTGTAGCGAATCGTAAGACGAGAGACTTCAAGTTTCCAATGAGCGACCCGGTAGAAGAGGAATCCAATGCGGGTCAGAACAATGCTTCGTCGCCTACACTTGATTCAGATTTTCGGCCACGCTTAAGGCATGCCATCACTGAGCCTATGAGTTCGTTTGATGACTACCCCACGCCCAACTGGGCACCGGGCTCTCCTTTGCGAACTTCCATGATTGATCTTGACATGGCGATGCCCGATGACGACTACCGCCCATCAACAGCTGACTCATCTACAACCACAATTCGAACGGCAGTATCCGAACAACTGAATGATAACCCATTTAATCTGGAAGATCAAGTTCATCTTTCACAAAATAACAACCGTGCCTCATACCACATGAAGTCGCAATCTGAGCCAAACCACGCCATTCCTGGTCTACTCACTCCACAAACCTTTGACGAGCAAGGGCAACCTACAAATGTTGACCCGCACCACCCCAACATGCACGCACGTGGTGTATCATCTGTCTCACAAATGCAGGCCCAGCTCAAGCCACCTCCGGTCAACAACGGTATCCCTCAGCATCGCCCTTATCAACGTTCCCAGCAGCTCGCCTGGGAAGGCTGGTCTCACTCCGCCGCATACGGCATTGGCAGCGATGAGTCACCGCCCATGAGCGTTACCACTGATCAATCCGCCGATGATGATGACATAGACGAAGCATGGGATGCGCTCGAACAGCAAACCCATTCGCAAGGCAAGTACCGATCTTTGGGCATCCACCGCATGACCTCTTCGCGAGACGAAGACCCACGCTCCTCGGATACCGATGATGCCGATTACGATGATTTCCCACGTCCTATCCGCGTCTCGCTCGGTCCGAATGGGAAACCACTCGTCGAATTCCCCATCCCTCGAGGTCCCGATCCCGAAGCATTGCTCGGCACTAGGGGCGTTGGTGGAGGTGACGAGGGATTAGGAGATGCTCTATGGAAAAGCACAGTCGAGCTTCGAGACGGAACGAGAGCAGCGCGAGATCTTATGAAGGCAATGCGATTAGAAGACGTACGACCGCTTGAAGGCGTCGATGAAGACGAATCCAGCGGCGACGGAATGGGGACGGTGAGATTGAGCCGTGGACTTTCTGAGAGGTAAGTTGAACTGGAACTTTTTAACCCCTCCTTTCTTTTTTTTTTCGGAAGCACAGCCTTTTCTTTATTAGCCTTGATTTCGCTTCGGCGTTTTTGGGTTTCCAAACGGCTGATCGGAGCGTTTGATGGATGGCATTATGCATGGCGTGGTGGCGGGTTCGGGTGAAAGTGAAAAAGGATCATCACATTACCATCGACTGGGGCGTTGCGGGCTATCTTTGGCGTCATGGAGGAAGGAAGGGAAGATCATGACTTGCATCGGGACCGTGAGCATTTACTGGCTAGGAGTATCAGCTGCCGTGGTTTATGGAACTTGGGGGTTTTCGCCCATGAGATGTTTCTTTTCGGCGCAGGCTGGAAGGCTGCTTGCCTCGATTTTATCGGGGGGGGGGGGGGGCGTTTCTCCGGAAGTGTGTGGTGACGCGTAGTCATCGGTGGGAAATGCCGCTTGTATATCGAGGAATGAATGAAGATGTTGCATCTGTGCAGCATGTTATGTCGGAAATCCGATGACTTTCTGCCAGGCTTTGGAGAGACTACTTGAATGCTGTAAATGACTTACTCATAACTTTTGACCCAACTAACTCTTTGATTATCGACCTGGTGACGCGGTAAGTGTCACCACGAATAAAGAAAATCCCACAAAAGTATCCGTATGTATGTATGGAAACCAAACATCATGTGTAAATTTCCATCTATGTAAACTTCATGGTGATCCACCTGTATCCCAACTACTCCAACCCCCTCAAAACATGGCAATGGAAAGGGAAATTTTCGCCCGACAAAATAAAACGCCGACCCAGCCACACGTAGACCAGGTATATGCCATCATGATGAGTTTTCCGTTCCAACGCCAAGTAAATGCAAAAGAGAAACTCCGTGTCGACTGAGGGAAAAAAAAAAGGTCGAAGAAAAAAGAAACCCTGCCTAAGAGCTAGCATCAGTGCCCATCCCATCGTCAATCTCTTCGTCATCTTCGTTGCCGACATGGGGTTGGGATTCGCTCTCTTCGTCTGCACTGTCTTCACCGTCATTCTCTCCACCCTCGTCATCTTCGTCATCCTCCCCCTCGTCGTCATCATCGTCGTCTTCTCGCATCCCTGGTATAGATTTCCACTCGTTGTAGTCACCTTGCACCCACTTTTTACTTCGCGGTAGCATGTACGGATCAAATGGAAAATATGCATCCATCAAGAAACCCTCCTCCCCTTTCTTCATTGTGAGTGCCGTGTCTCGTACGCCGATACCGTCCGAATAGGCGCCCACAGCCCGTGAAAGTCGCACCCTCTTGTTCGTCTCCATCAAAGGGAAGACGTAAAGGAAGCGGAGGTGATGTGCTATGCTAGCAAACTGTTGCACAATCGCTGGCGAGCAGATTTTGAGCGGATTGAGCTTGGAGAAGATGTTGCGGCGCAAGGTACTCTGGATGGAGGCATGCCACTCAAAGTCACCATCGTGGTAGATGATATCTTCGTCGGTAGGGAGGGCGTCATCTGGAGTCACAATAAGATCGCGCCATCGAAAGCAGAAGGCATAAAGCAGAGCTTGGGCAATAGCGTAGTACGAGCTGTACCGGCGAAGGTCCGGACCCTTGCACTTCGGTTCCTGAGTAACGCGCAGATCTTCGAGTTGATGACATAGAAGATCAAACACATCACGCACGACCTCCTTGGAGATGTGCGCACCGCGAGCAGTGTAGGAGGCGAGGTAGGCAGCGGCTGAAACTCGAGCGATTTCTGGTTTGCCACGGTCAAATGCTAGGTGTGCACAGCAACCGGCGAAGCGCTCCATGAAGTCTGGTGAAGTTTGGCTGTAGTGAAAAAGTAGGAACTGCGTGTGTCGCGATCGATACGTGGGAAGTATAATGCTTGCAAACTGTGAGAGCAGGCTTTCGAAACAATCGTCAATCTCGAAACGATTGCCGTTAGCCAGAACCGAGTCGTAGTGGGAGAAAAGGATATCCATGATGTTATCAAGCTTGCTGACCGACTCTTTTAGTTCCTTGATATGCTTCTCCTCGGCATCCAAGCTCTCCTCACTAGATACAGATTCGTTGTCGCTCTCATCTTCATCCTCTTCAATGTCATCATCAATGAGGCGATCTTCCACGTCGTCGTCAAGCTCCTCTATGTCTGCCTGAATCTGCACGTCGATTTTGACGACCTTGTCCATTATGAGGGACAAAATCTCGCCCTTGAGCTCTGGACAATACTCTGAAACCTTGAGTATATTCCTGATGTATTGCACATGTGCCTTGGCCGTATCGGTTGGGAACGGGAAATTCGAGGACAGTATCGAGCCCAGGTATGTGCTCGACATTGGGTTCTGTCGCACTATGGCCTTTATGGAGTCGTGAATTCGGGACTGTATGCGCACACGCTCGATGGCGGGGTCGTCCTGTTGTCGCATGGCTGGCGAAGGTTGCTCGACGAACATCTCCACTAGCATGGCAAGGAAGCTGGAGGTAAAGCCGGGCTGCACCGATAGCAGCGAGCGGGTGAGATTTCGGTAGGTGCGCACGAAGGATTCATTGCGGGTCACCCAGTAGCAGTCGATAATGGCGTGGACCAAGCCTTTGCATTTGCTGTCGAGGAGGGGCACATTGTTGGTGAGGGCGACGAGATGTTTCTGGAGCTGCCCACTGAATACTGCGCGAGAAGAGGTCGGCTTGGCTGTAATGGTACTGCGGAGTTGGTCGTAGGCGGTGTTGTCGCCAGCTTCACGCCTTTCGAGGGCGCGTCGAACCTCCTCTTCCACCAATTCCAAACTCTTCCCGTTCGGGTCCACTATATGTACGTCGACATCGGGGTCGAAAGTGACTTTTCGGCGTTTGGTCTGGGACGAGGCAATCTTCTCGCTCTTGGGGCTTCCGTCGAGCTGTTTGCGCTTGAGGTTCCCGCCAACGCTGGGGGCGATGACGCCAGGAATCTGTTGAGTTGAAGCAAGAGAAACCATATTGGAGGCTGGGAAACGCTTGTAGAATTACATTGGAGGCGGAGAAAAGGAACGCGATGGCAAAGTCGGGGAGGTGGAGGGTGTGAGGCGCCAAAAGTTGGTGAGGCGAAGTGAAGTGAGGGCAAAGGTGAAGGCGAAAGTGCAAAAACAGTTGAGCGGGGATCTGCTCGCGTGTGGTTGTGGCCTTGCCAAGCACGCCTTTTTGCATCTATTGGTCCGCGCGTTACATGCGGCGATGGTGAAAAGAGGCTCGTTAATACGACTACATAGAGATTGAAACAGAGGGAGGAAGATTTATGTTTCAATGTGGGTTGTTATATGTACATTAGCTAAGATACTGCAAGATGTGCAGTCTTTTGGAATTCAGCTTGTTCCCTCGTTCTGAGAGCTTGTCAACAATCCTGGCGCAGTTCCTCAAGTAACTATTGTGCTTATGACAAGCCTAGGGCAGACTTATGCCCTCCTATATGGTGGTTTTTGTAAACACTGTGCAAGCAATAGTCATGGCTTGGTGTATAATCCCACGTGACTAGGCACCTGCTAAGAATCTGAAGGCTACTACGACTCCCAGGATTCGCGTGCATCAATTCTGTTCTTGCACGGAAGCATACCGTGACCTATCTCAACCGGCGATACTCACATTTCACCGCATTGTGAGATGACAACGTCCTGTACTGGTTTGCCTTCGGGATTAACGACGGTGCGAGTGTTCTCGATCTTCGTGACCACGTCCATTCCCTCCACAACTTTGCCGAAGACGACGTGCTTGCCGTTCAGATGGGGAGTGCCGCCCTGGTTCGTGATGATGAAGAATTGGCAGCCATTCGTATTCGGACCGCTGTTCTGAATAGCCGTTGGTACAAATTGATTGTTGACCGTGTTTCACCGGTAAGGAAAACTCACCGCCATTGAGAGAACACCGGGCCGATCATGCTTCAAGTCGAAATTTTCGTCTGCAAACTTCTCCGTGCCGTAAATTGTTCGCGAGCCCGTGCCATTGCCGTTGATGAAGTCGCCTCCTTGTATCATGAAGCCTTTGATCTATCAAAAAAGTCAGATATCTGTCTTGCACTTGTGTGGACATTTAGCCTCGACAGCGTCGCCAAACCTTGGAGGCGCATTGTACTCTGTACAGGTAGAAACTTACGATGCGGTGGAATTTGCATCCCTTGTAGCCCTGCGGCTGTCCTCGGTTGTTCTTTGTTTCACCGGTGCAGAATTGACGAAAGTTTTCTGCGGTTTTAGGGACGACGTGCTTGAATAGCTCCATCTTGATCCTCCCCAGCTTCTCGCCTACACAGTAAGTACAGCACACATTAGGCTCGGGTCACAAGAGAAGCCAGGAACGGCCAATGGACAGGTAGACGCGATAGAACAACGATATGTGATCGGTACAGGCTAGACTGTATCTTGACGTATCCAGACGTACCTCCTAAAGTGATGTCGAAGAACACGACTGGGTTCCCGGCATCGGTGGACTCCATGGTTGGGGCAATGCAGCAAAGTGATAGACGGACGTGTACTGTCTATAACTAAGATTTCCGATTACTATCACACAGTAGAGAGGCGGGGCGCAAGCCGCATGAGCCTAACGAGAGGGAGGGAGATGTCAGGCGGCGCTGCAGGGGAGTTAAAGTGGGACAAAAGCTTGGAAAGTCGAAACCACAACGCAATGCCTTGGCACTGGGGTACATAGTATATGACGTAGTAAGTGCTGAGTGCTGAGTGCTGAGTGCTGAGTACGGAGGACTTCATACTATGTATTGTATCTACAGACAGGACAGGACAGTCGCTGTGGCGGGTCGTGATCTCGTGCCATGTTCCCTTTGCCATCTGTGTCAATCCTGCTATGGTTCATGATAGATTCCACAATAGACAATGGGGCTTCGTCTCGGATCCGAGTGAAGTGAGCGGGGTTGCTGTGCATGAATGCAAATACTTGAATACATACTCCGTAATATCTAACACACGATATTACTCCGGCGGGATTGAGCAGGGTTCACAGTTGGCAGCGCGCGTAAGTAGAGCTTGTCGCTGAATCGCGGCACATTGTCACATACATACTTTGGTACCTAGTTAGTGATAGTAACTATATAAAGCACTGTCTTTGTCAGTGGTGGGAACGGGTTCGCAGGCAAGGCAGGGTAACCGCTGGCTGTACTATCGCACTATACATATATCTACTATAGGATACATGAATCATCGATACATCGCCACACGAGCATGAGACATGACAGCAATAGATATGCTCCGTAATAGACAGAGAGATTCGCGCACTCGGTGATTTATCCGCAGTGTGCACACAATGGTCACTACGATCATCCACACCACCGCCCGATAAGGCAAGCCTGTTCACTTTCTTGGAAGCGATCCCTCTTCCTTTGTCACTCCCCCCCAGCCGAGACAGCCCAGCCAGCCAACCTGCCAGCCAGTCCCAGCCGCCCGAAAGAGCGCGAGCAGCTTCTTACAGCCGCAGCAACTCCTCACCACATCACCTACTCCGTATTGTCCATTCCATTCCATTCCATAGCATAGCCATCTATCATCCGCCTGTCCTGCCACACCGCGCAAGGGGAGGGAATGGCTAGCAAAGTGACACTGTCCCTTGGCTGACTAACGTAACCAACCGTCTACCATCTATTGTTAGCCGCCTGCCGCCTATCCTGCCATTATCTCTCTCTCTGTCTGCAACGACAGACCACGGCCCGGCACTGTCTGTAGCCGGCTCATCAGCTGCTCGTCAATCTGACCGCTCTCGTCGTCACCTCCTCGATCACGACGTTCCCCCATACCATACCGACCGCCGGATCTCGCTCTGCCAGCCCATCAGCGTCGCTCAAGTGTCCTCGGTTTCGCCGCAGACAAAGACTAACCCTCGTCTGCAACCCGTCTTACGAGCGACGCTCTATTTTCGTGCGCCGCGCCAGCCGCATTCCAAGCTGGACCCACCTGCGACACTGTCAACCTCTGCTTTTGGTCCGGCCGTTGATCTACACCACCGTAAACGGATGGAACACTGTGCCTAGCCATGTCTTCAACCTCACCCACACCCACACCCACGCCCTCGCCGACCACCGCGCCGCCGAATAATGGCGGCGGTGGCGGCGGCGGTCCGACGAACTCGCCGCTACTCTTCTTCGTCGCCCTCGGCTTCGGTGTCGTCTTCACCAATCTTTGGTATGTTTCTGTGTGCGTTTGTATACGCGTCTACCTCCTAACAGCGCTCTCAGGATCATTGTCGGTGTCAAGTACTGTTTCCGCTACAACCAGCGCAACCGTGCTGCTCGAGCCGCCCAAGATGGAGAGCCCATCGACCTTGCCGCTATGCCCCGACCGCATCGGAGGAGGAGGGAGAAAAAGTTGATGACAATGGACGAAGTCAACGAGCGCTTCTCTCTGACAAAGTACAAGCAATGGAAGTCCAGCCGGGAGACCGAGGGACTGCCAACTGCGGGAGGCATAGCTACCGCGCCGCAAAGCCGAGCGAACAGTGTCAAGGATGTCGATGCTATCGTAGATCCCGTACATGAAGGTGCCTCTAGTCCAACCGCCGACGCCAGGCTTTCCCTGACCCAGAACGACGTTGCTGCCAACCCGTCTATACAGAAGGAGATTCACTTGCCCAAGCCCGACGACGTCGGCACTGGCGTAAAGGCCAACGAAAAGAAAGAGACTGGCGACAACAAGGAGGCAGGCGAGAAGCACATTGAGCTTGTGCAGACTGAGACTGTCACAAGTCACTTTGACCCTGCGAAGCCGTCCGCTCAACCGGCCGATCACGATGGCGATGAGTCTGACGACGACGACCCGATTCGAACCGCCGCCGCTCCCGAATTGCTTGCTGAACCCGGCGACACATGTGCCATTTGTCTTGACGCTTTGGAGGATGATGACGATGTGAGGGGTCTGACTTGCGGTCATGCTTTTCACGCTAGCTGCGTTGACCCGTGGCTGACTAGCCGTCGCGCTTGCTGTCCCCTCTGCAAGGCTGACTACTATGTGCCAAAGCCCCGTCCCGAAGGCGAGGCAGCGGAACCAACAGCGCCTAGCCGACGCTCGAATAGAGCCGGGCTCAGGTCGCCAGTGTCTCAGCAGGGTTGGGCTGGTGCGCGAGGCAATCCCTTCTCTCGTTCTCGCGTGATTGCCATCCACAACCCTAGTAGACAAAACTCCAACTTGTTGAATGCTCGCCAGACAAGGACGGTGTTTGGATTCGGTCGTTCCAATCGACGAGAACGTGCCTCAACTACAGAGCAGACCGCGCGATCTAGCAATAACCAACAGAGTCAACCTACTAGACCCAGGCCAACCTTGGCAAGCTGGTTCGGTCGCACTCGTACCGCCAATGCAGAAAGCACCCCCGCTCCACAACCAACTCCAGGTCAGCTTGAGGCTGGCAACCGGTAGTACACATCTTGGGGGTCTTCACCAACTAGATAACACATTTTCACATAACTACGCTGGCTCGATATCACATATCACACTCTCACGATCCAAGATTCCCCCTTCTTCATTCTCCTGTTTCCTTTTAGCATGGATATAACTGTGCTCTCCAGTATATACTTTGGCGTTTACTCATGGATCTCAGCGAATGATACTTTCCATGTTGCATTTGCTATATATTAGCAGGTGGGACTTTCTCATATAACGGGCGAGCGTGGGCAGGTCTATTTGGGAGCTCTCTTACGAGCCCGGTTTTGATGGCATCATAACCCAAGGTGGTTGGGGGCGTCGCAGGCGAAACGTCGCCATCAGGTATTGCCAGAATTGGCACGTATAGGAGACTTCTAGCGAACTGTCTCTGTGCTCTCGGACAACATTGTAAGGAGATTGAGGTGTATACGTGTACAAGATCATATTCTGTGTAGCATGGTTTCTTTCTGGGAAATATCAGAAATGTTCTCCGCGGGCTTCTCTCAGAGTTTGTCTTTCTATTGTCAGCGACCAGGCTCTCTTTCTGCGGGACTGTGATGGCGGAACAATCACCGGCGGTTGTCGGCGGCACTGGCAACAGTTGCTGAGTCCACGGTATGAGAATTTGTACATTTTCGCTCGCCATCTCAACAATTACCCTTGGTACGGAGGACTCGAGTACTGTGTTGAAGGGGTTTTCCATACGTCGTGGTGTTGACGTTGACCACTCGTAAGCGGGCCAATGGGCGAGATAGCAAGTGCATCTCTATTTTCGACGGTTGGCGCGGGTCAGACGTCAACGTTGCACGACGACTTCAATCCTTTAGAATCCATCTCGAATGGTCCTCAAGCGCCAACTGTTGAGCTGGGACTTTGGAACTGTTTTCCAGGCCGCTGTCGCATCGGGTTGAAGACGTCGCCGTACAGCTAAAAGGGGATGTCCGAAGAGCAATGGGAAACACGCCAATTCATGTCATGGTATAATCAACAGTCAATGAATCCGCTGTCGTCTACCTCGTCTTCATTACTACAAGCCACCAACGGTGGCATCATAGGACTGGAGCACAGCATTAGCCAAACACTCAGTGTCGGGCAGGGAGGCCTCCTTACCATAGAGCGTCGACAGCCTGGACAACTTCCGTTTGGCGCTCCATACACTCCCTGAGCATACCAAGCATGGATACGATTTTTTCGCCCCGTATCTCAAAGTCTTCGCAGTCGCAGTAGATGAGGTCCTGAATTTTTCCACCGGTGGTCAGCTCCCGATTCTCCCTCCAAGGAAACGATGCCAGGGCAATGGTCACTTACGTCGACGTGCGGTGGTTGAAGGGCAGTGTAAAGCTGCTCCATGCTTTCGCTGTGTCTGCAGACAGCGAGTAGCACATTTCCACATGCTTGTGGCAACACGTTCGGCTCCGGCGTGGCATTAAGAGGAATGTTCTGCTCACACTACCAATAGCATCAGCAAATCCCCGAATATGTCCTTCCCAGTATGATTTACCATGTATTCTTCCTCCTCTTCATCCACGTTCAATCTTTTCGCAGCCAACCGGATCCTCTCTCCCAAGGCCTCCAACTCGTTGATTATCCTGACCCCTCTCTCGACATACCCGGACAAACTCTTCGACGGCAACGATCTTGTCCTTTCCCTCACATACCCGAAAACTCCAAGAACGACGAAAGTGAACGACGGTAATAGAACGAGCAGCGCGCAAAACGTCGTCCCTGTCGTTGCAGCAAAGCTGTTACAGGCCCGCATGAATTTTATTCCAGGCTTAACGGCTGGTAAATGCGCTTCCACGCATTCTAATGCCCACTGCACGACCATCCATACCGCGACTACTTTGAGGATGAGCAGTGTTGCGGCCGTTAGCGCCATATCGTTCGAATCAAACCGGACCGGATCGAACTATGAAATGGACAAGCGAATGGGGTAACCGGAAGGAATGCGAACCGATCGAAAGGAAACGAGGACAAGGCCGAATGGTAGAAGAGAAACAGTATTACAAGGCGGAGGGATATGACTGTGTAGTAGGGTCATGCTAGTAGTCATTCGGTGTGGATGCTGATTGGAAAAAAAGGCGGTGTAGCTGCTCTGTTGGCGGACTGTTTTGGGACTCGCGTACGTGCAGCGAAAGACAGGGAATGTTGCATTGTACTCCACATATTGAGATGCACGTGTACAATTGAGGATTATAAAAGGAAGGAGTGGTACGTTAATATATATGGGGTGGTTGGTGGTCTTGGATGAGTGGGAAGATTATTGTCAGATCTTATATTTTTCCAGCCACCATCGTTTTCTCACTGGACCTCAAGATAAACTAACAAACACCAGGTGCTACGTACACGGCCGGGTATCATACGGAGTACTCGCAACAAGACTCGTTACCGCTCCTCTAGTTTGCTTGTCACAATCTCCTCAAAACATTCCATCCACTTTACAAAAATGAAGCACTCCAACATCGCCGAAACGCTTCTGATGCCAAATAGCACAGCGTCAAATTAGTCCCTAGTTTACGGCAACGTCTTCGATTCTTCAGTTCTCGTCTTGCTCGTTCCAGTCTTCGAGATTCCTCCCTCCCCCTTAGACAGCGATTCCTATACGATGTCAGTGTGTCCATTGACCAGGAAGGACGAAAAACCTACCAGTTCAAGCGAGTGATTAGACATTTGTTCTGTGTTCCAATATGCGGACAAAGACTTCATACCACCTGTCCATTGTCGATGCTCATCCTCCCATTCGCTGAGCTTCATGAAGCGGATCCCAGCATCAAGGGGCACATTGTACATCCACGGGGTTGTCATTGAGGCATCAAACAAGAACAGTCGGAGGCGTGATCCAATAGACGATTGCTGCGCAACGTACCTCTACACGACATGATTAGCCTCAGGCTGCGAACAAGGCTCAAGTGAAAAGTATACATACCATCATAGTTCCACTGACTGGCTTGCAATTCATGTACACCGCTTTCCCGACAAACATCCTCATGGCCTGGAAGCAGTGGTAGTACAGCTTCTCCATCGCAAGGTTCTGGAATTTCGGCGCATTCAGACGCTCCCCTAGCAACCAGCACAGCATCGACGGCATGACTGCTCCCAACGGTGCACCTTCGTCTTTGGCATCCAGGTACTTCCCGTTGTTGATGAAGCCAGCGAAGATATGAAAAACTCTGGCTTGATCGTAATCCAATTCGAGGAAGTACTGGTCCTTTTCTGGCTCGAATGTGCCATGCCCCGTATTTGCAATCAGCGATGGGTAGCTTACCAAGAACATGTATTCGATTTTGTTGGGAGGTATTATGGTGATTGGAACGACATGGCCTACGTTGGCAGTGTTGTCATTACCGCGAGGTAGGAGCTTGCGTTCGGGCTTGCGTTCGACAATTGGTAATTGCCCGTGTGGTGGTGCCATTGGCGCTGTGGTCGACGATGGTCTTGGGTTGTGGGCTGTGAGTTGTCGGTTGTGTGTGAGGGATTGGAGGAAGAGAGGTGGTCGAAGTGTAGTGCTGGTGAAGAAACCTAAGGTGAAGGTATTCTCATGCCCGTCGTTTACCGTCCACCGAGCACTGCAAAGATCATATGATTGACGTATTCACCGCACGGGCCAGGCCCATACCACTCCATTTTCCAGCATTCATCCATCTCATGGAACGGCCCTATCCTCGATTTTCGAATCCATCGAGTGTGAATTTTATCAGCAGTGATAAGTGGGGTAGCACGTGACATGAGGTGTCTTGAAAAACTCAAGAATACTGGAAGTGTTTAGCAGATCGAATCTGATGCGTGTCTTCTCTTTCCTGTGGGAAGGAAGCTGTGAAGACTGACGGTCTGAGGGGACTAGTTTCTAGGCTTGAGGAATATCAGTGAGCCTTTTTTATCGTCCTTTCCCAACTGATCTTGTCTTACCTTTCCCTGCCAGACTTTGATCTCAACGCCTCATTTTGGGCTTTCACTGAGTGTTGAGCAGCCATCAAAGGTAAAATGGACAGAATATAACAACACCTCAGCGCAAGTAATGAGAGTCGAATGCCATTACTAGGCTCGAGTCCTTACATCACATTTGGTAAAAGACGAAAGGTAAGAGGCGAGGTGAGAGGTGGGGGACGTACTGCGTCCTCCCACCGTGTCTCGTCTGAAGCACACTATTAAACCTTTACCTCTACGCAATCTGTTCATACTTTCTTCCTCCAACAATCACACGTTATCTCTTTGGCTCGGTTCCGGATACTTCAATATGAGCACAGACGATAGTAGCACGGAGGGTCCTACTGAAATACCTGCCTCCAACCCTACGGCCCCGCAAGAACCATCCTCGGAGGAGACTATCAACACACAAGGCAAAGTCACCAGCGACAAGGATCAGACTGACAAAGGCGATGAGAGCAATGAAACTTACAGAAGCACCACTAAGAAAGCCAAAGGCAAGAACAAAGATCCCAAGGGTAAAGCATCTTCGCTGGACTTATGAGTTTTTGCTTACACTAGGTTAAGTCAATGCCCTGCCTAAGATCAAAGACATCATCGACGCTATCCCACCAGAAGGCATTTCGGTAAATGAACTTACAGCGAAATGGGTGAACGAAATTGACGGCACAAATGTTGCTCTCTTTTCCAAGATTGTACACAGGCTCTGCAATGTGGAGCTAAAGAGCTGGGCCAGGCCAAAATCGCAGGTTCTATCACAAAAAGAAGTCGAAGATTTGATGGAGGAAGCTCAAAAGCCTCCCCCGCCTGAGGAGCTGCTGGAAATCAACCAAACACTCAAATCGAAGCTCGTAGAGCCTATTCAAATGTATCGTCTTTCTGTCACCCACGATTCGTGTAGTTGTGCTAACACATTTGTAGCACTTTTGGTGGAACAGAAGAATTGATCCGCAGAGCATCAAATATACTACCGCCCAGGCTGTACCGAACTTTTTATGAGACCTCCGCTACTTTAAGTTGTTATGTATCGGAGCATACCCACGTCTGTCACCGTCAAAAACCAAACTTGGAGCTAAAAAACGGCGTGGCTTTTCAGTCTATCGAAGATTTCAATGTCCAGCGTGACATGACACGAAGTCGCATAGAGAGACACTTGGATTGGAGACAGAAGCAAAACCCATCTTCCTACATATCGACCTTTGACGAGCTCAGTAAGTTAGGCGAAGAACACGAATTAGTATGCGCACTAATGCACCACAGAATGGGCAGAACGCCGTGCGCAATTCCACTATAAGAAAAGTCGCCGCATTGGTCATTGTGTAGCAATAGCCGTCATCTCCACAACGGATCTTATCCCTGTCACCATCCGTGGAACGCTGGAACAATCCATCTTGACTCAATGGTACGAGAAGGACGATCTATCTAATGCGCAACGTTCAAAAACGGAGCGAAAGGAACGCAAAGTTGAAATCCCCGCGTGGATATCGAGATCAGCACGGCCAGCAAAGGACAGCAAGAATCCCGGCTTCATTTCCGTCCAGCAGTTAACAGCCTCGGGAGCTGAGCTCTGGCTGTCGATAACCGAGGTGAGAAACTGCAACTTAAGGTGCCCAGCTACCAGAGGTCACAGCTATGAATGGCTTGCAGCGGGCGTGATTCCGAAATCAAGGATCAGAAACATCATGCCCTTTGACGGGGACAGACTATACACAATGAAGGAAAATGCAAGCCCGATTATCAGCATAGACAGCAAGCAACCCTGGGTATTCAACTGGACAGCACAAATGTGGCAGTTGGACAAAGGTCTTTGGGATCTTTCTATGGCGGCAAGAAAGGCTATGCCAGCGAGAAGTGATATGGTGTCGACAATGGCTATGGAGGCGAAGAAGGCCATGGCTGAGAAGAAGGCCCGGAAGCGTTCAGCGGGCGATGATGAGGACGACAGCGAAAATGAGAGGAGAAAGGTGGTCAAGAGACGGAAGTTTGTTCTTGCTAGCCCTTTCCGTGAGTACGACGAAGCGTGTGCAGATTTGCAAGCAAGAAAAGGACCACTAAGCTTGTGCTCCGCATGCCATCGATGGACGCCGGCATCTGTATCTGCCATCGCAGCCTTGGACCTCGCAGGACTCTTCGATTATACTTGATGGAGGATGGCATTTAGGTTCAGGCGACCTCTTGATTTGCCAGATGAGTGTAATTTCTTCTTCAGTCTAGGCGATTTACTTGCGAGTACAAGCATCTATCTTTTTTATATCCAGCGGTCGGCTGCCGGCGAGCACTGAGGGTTCACACACACGGCAACATGGAAAATATTCTCTGAATTGCATTTCTTTGATTTGCTTGGATCCTGACGCTCCACTTGCGATCTGGTAGGAACGGATTGCTTAGTTCCAGTTCCCTCGTAGGTTCTTCATCTATGAAGATTTCTTCAAGGATCATGTACCGTAGCTATGAATCTCTTTACTACAAGAACTTACTAGCCAAGCTCATTAGTCCTCCACCACTGCTCCCTCCTCCACTACCACCTTGACCTTTCATATACATCTTCAACGCCATCTGCGCAGCCTGAGCAACCGCATCCTGCTTTGTAGCCTCGGGGTGCTATACAAAATATCAGTACCCAGTCTAACATCCCTCCTCCTATACACACACACACAAGTAGGACTAAAAGAACAACTTACAGTCTTCCCCTGGCTACTCTGCTGATCAAACAACTGCGCCGCCTGCCCCATCGCCATCCCAATAAACTTATTCTGCCCACCCTTCCCCTCACTCTCACTCCCACCCGTAAACATCTTCAACGCTTGCATCGCCGCCGCAGACCCAACATTCTGACTACTAGCCTGCTGATGTCCCTCCCCACTCCCATAAAACTTCTGATGCTGCTTCACAGCATCATCCTCATCCACATCCTCCTGCTGAAACTTCGACGCCTTACCAGACAGCAGCCCCAGCGCCGTGCTGAAGAGCGAAGAGTCACCCGCCTCACCAGCATGGGACGACGCGTGTTGAGCAGCCGAGGAATAGTCGTCGGAAATGCCGCCGTGGGCTGCACCGCCGCCATAAGGTGTGCCGGTACTGTGTTGCCCGGAGTGATATTCCCCTTGCTGGTGACTGGAGTAATTACCTCCTGAACCCCCGTACTGTGCTGCATCTCCACTAGGACGACTCTGATATTCATCCCCCCCACTACCACCCCCATATTCGCCTCCGCTGCTCCCGTAGCTTCCGGACGGGCGCTCGTTGCCGTAGTTTCCGCCGCCGCCGCCCCCACCCTGGTTGTAGAAGTCGTTGGATGCCATGTTGCTCGATGCTGTGTTACCAAGATGGCAGCTTAGCTATTGTTCTTGAGAAAAGGAATCCAGAGCGCGAGGTTGAATGGACAGAAAACTGTCCGGTTTTACAGAAGGCAATCCTAGGTAGATGAATAACATGGAGTCATTCGACAAAATTACCCACCCCCGTCTATTATATGTCGTGTTACGGAGTATATTGTACCTCAATCAGGTTTCCACAAGCTTCACGCACACATACACACACATGCACAGCACCCAAAGTCCCCCCCCCCACCAATCCTTCCTTCGAGCTAGAACTAGGAAAACGCCACTTACTTTCAAGTTTCAGACAGATTTCGTTCCGTCGACAGGAAATGATTTATATGATTGTAAAGGATGAGACTGTTGAAGAAGTAGATTGTACCTGACAGATGACAGCTGCTCCGATGCCCACAATATGCATAGACCCCTCACTGATGACGTACCATGCCGCTGCCACGCGGCGGCCCGATTGGAACATGGGTGGAAAGTCTTGCAGCAGGCTGATGAATGAGTTGTGGGGTCTCAAACGGAGCGTAGTACAGTGTGGGTTTCGGTGATTGGATCCTCTTGAATTCCTTGTTGGTTTGAAGTAACGAATTGATTGCCTCTCATGACACATCCGTGAAAATAGTGGATATGAACATGCAAACGCAGATTAGCTCCCAGAGAAAATATTCAGGGTTCAATATGTACTATTACAGCACAGCTGTAATGGGAGCACAAGTATTCCTGAAGCTTGATTGTTGCCTTTTCCCTGTTTCTTTGATACCAACTGCATGTCTGGGTGTGGTGACAAAAAAGCAGGTCTTGATGAACGTATGATATGGAGCTGATTTTGAACGAAATTGTTTTAGAACAGGAGCAATGAAAAATACACTTTATCACTTGTTTACCTATCAACTTCGCCAAACACAAGGTCACATGTGCCGATGATAGCCACGGCGTCAGCCAACAAATGCCCCCTTGAAATCTGGTCCATGCATGCCAAATGCGCAAAACCAGGCGCCCTGATCTTGCACCTATATGGCCTCTCACTACCGTCTGAGACGACGAAAACACCCATCTCACCCTTGGGTGCTTCGATGGCGGTGTAAGTTTCGCCGGGGGGAACGCTGTATCCCTTGCTGAAGAGCAGGAAGTGGTGGATGAGTGCCTCCATGTTTTCCTTCATAGCTGCTCGTGGTGGAGGGGCAATCTTGTAGTCTTCAACCTTGATGGGACCAGCGGGCATTTGGCTCAGACATTGGTTGATGATACGGAGAGACTGACGGAACTCTTCCATACGGCAGAGGTACCGATCATAGCAGTCACCGTTGACACCAACTGGTACATCGAATTCGACCTGGTCGTATGCATCGTAGGGCTGGGATTTGCGGATATCCCACGGGACACCGGATCCTCGGAGCATGACACCGCTGAATGAGTAGTTGATGGCATCGGCGGCAGAGACAACACCAATGCCCTTGGTACGTCCAATCCAGATACGATTGTCCGTCAACATCTCCTCGGTCTCGTCGATGCGGTCACCGAATTGGGTAGCCCACTGGTGGATGTCGTCGAGAAGCCCCATTGGGATATCTTGGGACACGCCGCCAGGGCGCACGTAGGCGGCATGCATACGGGCACCAGAGACACGCTCGTAGAACTCCTGTACCTAGTTAGCGGGTTGTCACTGTGGCGATCCCTGACCAACCCACCATGAGCTTCTCACGCTCCTCGAACCCCCACAGGAAAGGTGTCAGAGCACCGACATCCATAGCGTGGGTTGTCACCGACATGAGGTGATTTGATATGCGCGTAATCTCCGCGAACAGCGTCCTGATGTACTTTGCTCGGATAGGAATATCAATGTTCAGCAGCTTCTCCACAGCCAGCGAGAAGACCTGCTCGTTGGTCATCATTGAACAGTAGTCCAGGCGGTCGAAATACGGCAGGGCCTGGAGATAGGTCCGGTACTCAATCAGCTTCTCGGTTCCACGGTGCAGCAGGCCGACATGCGGATCCGCGCGCACAATCTCCTCGCCATTGAGCTCCAGAATCAGGCGCAACACACCGTGGGCAGCCGGATGCTGGGGGCCGAAGTTGACCGTGTAGTGCCGAATCTTGCGGTTCTCTGTGGAGCTGCCATCGTCGACGGCAGCGTTGAGGTTCTCGGGGTCGTCCGGATTCACGGGATGAGCAAAGTTCTCGTCGGTCGGCACCATGCGCATGCGCTGGTGTTCCTCAATGTCAGCGTAGTGGCGAGGCAACGAGGTCGAGAGGCAGCGGGCACTGGGTCGTGGCGTGCGCGGTGCTTGAGCCTGCGCGAGGTGGCTTCGGGGTGCCAGGCACAGTCGTTTCGCCGTGTGGCCGGCCAGACGCGCAAAGGAGGAGACGGGCATCATGGTGGTCTTCGGGGGCCCTCGATGCCCGTTTGCGGCGTCAATTGGGGTGCAGTGAAGAGGTTCGGGGTGGCGCTCGGGGGAGCTCTAGTTATCGCTTGTCGACTGTCGAGTGATGAGATCAATGGATATTACAAAGTATTGTAAGCTTGCAATCTATTGGCCGGCCCGACCGATTCTCTTGGCGCCGTCGAAAAACTTGGAGGGCCGTCTACAGTCTCGAAAGCTCCCCACCATACTGTGTGTTTTCTTCTCTGCACCCCTTGCGCCACAATGTCTGTACCGACCTCCGAAGAGGTGGAGCGACGGAAAGTGCGTAGGCGACTGCTGTCTCCCAATTCTCTCATTTCTAGTTATGCTAATTCCGTGTAGAAACTCCAGGTCTGGGAAGAAACCGTGAGCGACCAGCAATCCACCGACTTCCCCGGACATTGGCCAGGCGAGAACCACGAATGGAATCTTGAACATTTCAAAAAGGTAACTGTCTCGCTGCATGCATGTCGAGTCGGCTCTAAGATATACGTGATCAGAACTTCCGTGTCACCTTCCACCCAGACGACAATGAGAACCTTTTTGCAGCTCAGAAACATGACCTGCCCAACAACCGCCGTCTAGAACTCGTCTTCTCCCTCGTCGGTCTCGATGCTTCCATCGCTAATGCTTTCCGCCGCATTCTGATTGCCGAAGTCCCCACCCTCGCCATAGAAGACGTCTTCATCTCCCAAAACACCTCCATCATTCAAGACGAAGTCCTCGCGCACCGTCTCGGACTCATCCCTCTATGCGGTGACCGCGACAGGCTGCGCCAGATGGGCTGGTATATCAAACCTGCCGAGGGCGAAGAAAACCCCACGGATAAGACAGACTACAACACTATCGTGTTCAATCTGAACATAAAGTGCGAATGGAAAGCCGACGGGTTGCAAAAAGCGGCCAAGGGAGAGACGGACCCGAATGAGTTATACATCAACCACAGTGTCTATGCGCGCGACTTGGCTTGGATTCCCCATGGAAAGCAAGAGTCGGAATGGATCGAGGATCTGGAACACCCGCGCGCCGTCCGTCCAGACATTCTGATCGCGAAGATGCGGCCCGGGCAAGAGCTGGACATTCGCATGCATGCGTACAAGGGCATCGGTCAGGATCATGCCAAATTCTCGCCAGTCTCAACAGCATCTTACCGCCTTCTACCCGTCATTGACATCCTGCGTCCCATTGTCGGCCCCGACGCGAAAAAGTTTGCGCGATGCTTTCCGCCTGGCGTTATCGGTTATGGCAAGGTGACCTTGGAAGATGCGCGCAACTGCAAGGAATTAAAGGACAAGGTGGGTGAGACCAAAGCCGTCGTCAAGGATGCGATGGCGGATACGGTGAGCCGCGAGTGTCTGAGGCACCCCGAGTTCAAGGACAAGGTCAAGCTTGGAAGGGTAAGAGATCACTTCATTTTCAGGGTGGAGAGCACGGGGCAATGGGATAGCGATGAGCTATTCTTGGAGAGTGTGAAGTTGTTGAAGATCAAAGCGCAACGGATCAAGAGGGGGCTTGACCAGCTGATGAAATGAGGGCTGGCCATGGAAGGATCGAGTGCATTGCAGGCGTTTCTTGGGCATATGGGTGGTGCGTTTTGAAAAAGCTTTCATGATATCACGGTGGAGTGCATGGCGATCTAGGATCAGTGATAGATATCAACAGCACGTAGAATTCCTGCATTTTGAACATGTTCAAATTCTCACAACTGGCAAAACCCGTTCACACTTTGCTATCGTTCTTGTCCAGCCTCCCCATTCTGTCGGGCAGCCATTCCCATCTATAGTGTTGCGCTACTATTCAGCAATTTCGATGCCTTTCATTCCTTACCACCACCCTGAACACGTTCAAGTTAGATGGGTTGTTAAGCTCTCCCTTGAAGTCACCTTTAGGACTATATTAGTTATCATTCCCAGCTAGTATACCTTCAATACAGCTCAGCTTTAGGAAAGAGGCTGTATTCTCCAGATCAGAGACTTATACTAAGTGTACTACGACAGCGTCGTAGTCGACACGGCGGTAATTGACCGGAATGTTGCCAGGCTTGATATCCGATAGAGATTGTTTATTCTTGTTTGATTGTCAACTATGCGTTGATCTAGGATGGTATCCAACGGTAGTTGTATGCAGTGAGTTTGAAGAAGTCTCAATCGCTGAGAATGTGTTCTTGGGTATGTCTTTTGGTACGGATTGGTCTTTCCTAGATCTACATGGGTATCTATTGGTCATGTTAAAAGGCCTATTCCGCACGGAGTACTCCGTACAGTCGGGAAAGTTGCTCACATACAAGCGGTGGTAGCTGCGCTCTGATATGCTTATTGGTAGTTAAACGGTAGTTACCTAAGTAGTCAGCAAATAGCTGTTCAAGGTACCAGGTAGGTACTTAAGTTGCATGTACTCCATGACTCCGTACCATTCCACTCACACACGTGCCACCCGCCACCCGCCATAGCTCCCACAATCAACCGATATCCACAACAACGACGAGGAGTTGTATATCAGTGTACAACAACAACAACAACAACAACAACAACAACAACAACAACAACAACAACAACAACAACAACAATAACAACAACACTATTATCCCCCCAATCAGAGCAAACCACTAGCGTTTTGAAATGTACCCACCCCCTCACGTGGCCCCCTGAACTATTTATTAATCTATTTATAAGTGATCGTTACTCCTAGTTATATCACTGCACCTCTTATTGATAAATGCCTTGCGATATACGGTTCTAAACTGGGATTGATGTGCTTTGCAAGCATTATTTTTTTTAAGATTTGTAAACTATCATGCTTTTCTCCCTGGTCGTACATATTGAGGCAGGGGAGAAACGAGAAAAAGAAAAAAAGGAAGGAAAGAAAAAAAAGAAAGAAAGGCGAGGGGGGGAGGGGAGGAAAGCGATGCTTTTGTTCAAAGTAAAAAGTTGAATAGGATCTTGGAGAGCGAGCATTTATTCATTCATTCCATGCGAGATGATGATGGCGGGCTGCTAACTAAAAAGATGAGGTGGAAAAAAAAAAGAATTGAAAAAACTATGGCGAGAAGACGCATCATACACATGCTATAAAAAAAACTGCTGGCTTGCATGCCTCTATTTCCAGCGGCAAAAAAATCCCACGAATTCAGATGCACCCAAGCCAACCCAAGATATCATTCCTGAGGAAAATAACCAGCCCAAGGAAAATGTCGCTAGGAAGCTGTGAAACATAGTCCGCATAGTAGTACAAACGAAGAAGGCAAATAAGGCAAAAAAAAAGATGGAGAGGAAAATAAAAGGCCGTGGTCGTCGGGTTGTCGCCAGCGATTGTTGGTGTCAGTCGTGTCTCATGTCCCCCAAACCATCATACACATATACCGCCACCTCCCAGCATCGCGCACTTGGCGCTCAACCACGTAGATCGCCTAGTACTTCGCTGCAAAGCTTCTGAACGCCCGACGGGTCGAATCTCGGGCGGAAAGAGAGTCGTTTCCTTGCGGACCGTAGTCCTTCCATCTCTGCCTCGTACCAGTCCCATGCATCGTTGTTGTTAGACTGTACTGTCGTCACGGAGTTTCGACTTGGTGGCTCAAACGTGAAGCGGAAAGAAGTGTCGGCAGAGGTTTTCTTCAGTTGGCGCACGCTCTGCAGGTGGTTCCTGGTCATCGCACAGAAGGCAGACATGCCGGCGGAAAGGTGCTCGCGCTGGTAGGAAAGCGCGGCGTCTGGTGGACAGATGGGCTGTGGCCGTTTTTTGGTGGGGGACTGGTGCATGTCTGGTCGGGAGAAATTCTTCATATGAGAAGCGTTTTGGTGGCTTGATTGGTAGTCTTGGTCGTCCAGGGAGGTTGCACTGGAGGCAAGTGATTGTTGAGAAGCATCTGATGAGCGTCGGGCTTTGGGCAGATGGTCGTTGTCAGATATCGGAGAGGTCGGTGAGTGCTCTGGAATGGCCTCTGGTTGCTGAGGGAGGAGTGCAGTGAGAACAGCTTCGTAGTGCTTCTCTGCGAGACTAAGCTCTGAATAGCGGCTTCTAAGAGTTGCTTCGCGGGCCATAGTGTCGTGGGAGACGGCTAGATAAAAGTGGATATAGGCCAAGTGTATGGGGTGTAACTTTGGAGAAGATGAGATTTTAGTTCATCGAATGTGTGTAGTAGTGTATGAACACTCACCTCATTATGGCTGTGGGTCAAGACGCGCTCACAAAGAGCTATGCACTGGATATAGTGTCGTGTCTGAAAAAGCTCTTTGATCATTGGCAGGCTCGCCCTCATTGCATTGTACACTTTCGCCGAAGCCATTTCGTGGTCCGTCGTGCACATTACCTCCGAAGAACGAGAGAGGGAGGGGTTCAGATGGTGTTGCTGAAGTCAACAAAGAGGGCGTACGAATATCAAACCGCAATAGTCGCACGTATTAATTGGAGTATCAGCTATCAACGTCGAGACGCGCGGGCGCGACACGACGCTGCTGGGAGCCCCAGGGATGATGCTCAGCTTGAGAAGCAGAGAGGAACAGTGAGCCTACTAAGAAGTTGGCATTGCAACCAGTGTTATAGCGCACCAGTCCTATGAAGACTTCTCGCAACGAACTGCATAACGTTTGGATAGCTGCAGCAAGTGTTTCAGGAACCGCGACCGTTGATCGGTAAACTTGCATCGCGCCTTCCGCTTTGGGACATTATAGGACTTAGATCGGCTACAGTCTTCTGGATTAGGCTTGATGGCGACTTTGGTTCTGGGTTCGGTGTGTCAGTGCCCATCTTATTTGCAGTCTACCAACGCGCATCGAAGCTAGGCGCTTCCAAAGCGAATCAGATCAGCGCAAAAACCGAGAAGAGTACGTTGTTCTCCTGCAGCGTGCAGCCATGATGATAGCCTGAATGTGCCTGGCACAATACGTGCAAGGTGACAGTGGGTGGGTGGCTTGAAGGATCATTCAGAGTGACAGGCTGCGGAACCGTTCAATGCGCCCATGGTGAAAAGCAGTTAGAAGCACGGCGACATGATTGGATGACAAAGGAGTTTATGAACAGGTACTTATTCTACACAGCCCATACCAGTACATGAGGCGACATTCTAGGATACGAGTCTAGAATGGTGCAACGTCTAACTATCCTCCGAAGCCGCAGCACCCGTAATAATCTCGACAAGTTCGCCCGTAATGACGGCTTGGCGAGTACGGTTGAACAGGATCTGGAACTTGGTAATCATGTCACCAGCGTTTTTGGACGCGTTCTATCATGGTTAGACTTCAGCTACACATGTCATGTTTGAATCGACTTACGTCCATAGCATTTCGTCGCGCAGACTGCTCGCAGGCGTGTCCCTCAGCAAGCGCCTACATCCTTTGTTAGCCACATGTCCACGTTGCAGTAGTTCCTGGCACTTACCCAGTACAGCGAGTTGGCGAGTGCGTATTCGCGGAGGTTGGGCAAGACTTCGTCGTCAATCTCAAAAGTGGAGAATTGGGCTACGGTGGAATTAGCATCCATGCTATGCTGTGGTTGACGGCTGGCTTACGGGACTGGGTAATGGCCTCCTCGGAGAAAGCCTCGATGACCACGGGCTCGTAGCTCTGAGCGTTCAAGAACTTGTTGTACACAACCTTGATCGAGGAGTAGTCGGCAGGGAGAAGAGTGATGCGGTCGGTAATAGCAGCCGCATCGGCGAAGGTCGGAATGTCCTTGCCAACACCGGCGAAGTTGAGAACGAAGTTCTTGCCGTTGGAACGAGACAGCTGCGCCTTGCACTTCTCACCAATGACGACAATATCGGCCTCAGGCTGCTCGAGCAGCATCTTCCTCACGGTCCTGGACATACCAGAGTGGATACCACCGCAAAGACCCTTGTCGGAGCTGCAGACCACGATCAGCGTCTTCTTGCCCTCGCCCTCCAGCGCCTTTGTCTCGGCGTTCTCGAAAACGGAGTTGGACGTCTGGCCGTATGCGCGAGATTCGGTCATGGCCTTCTGAGCGCGGGTGAGCTTGGTGGAGGCAACAATTTTCATCGTCTTGGTGATCTTCTCGATGTTGCGAATCGACTTGAGACGGCCTTCGATCTCGCGCAGAGTAGCGTAGGTGGCGGCGTTGGTGGCATTGAGGGGGGCAGGCCTAGATAGAGCGACTTCAGTCAGTTTCCGATGCAATTGGCGATGCAATGGCGATGGAGCGGGCAGACGGGGAGGTGCTCTCTCTGGGGAGTATCGTACCGTGCGACGGCCAGGCCAGCCCGCAGAGCCGGACGCGCAGCTCGGGAAAGCATCATTGGGCGGACGAGAAAGTGATGAGATGGAGTGGAGATGGCAGGCAGCCGGCGTGTCCGTGTTCGACGTCCTGGCTTGCGGATGATGGGAGCTCTTGTTCGGCTGCAGAGATGTTCTGCCCTGCACGCACGGCGGAGGCACTGGGATTAGGTAAGGCGGCTTGAAAATAACGCAACATTACGCAAAATTACGCCTTGGCGCAGTAGACCGAACGGACACGGAGGGAGCAGATGGGCTTGTCACGACCAAGTCGTTTTTCATCACCTTTTCCAGCGTATACGGATTACGGTTGGCGGCGTCCATCGGCGTCGCTGTTGGGATTGCGTGGAAAGGCGATTTGTTGAGGTCGCAGCCGGACTTGCGTGGGTGCAGTCATATGTTCGTTGTGTTGCATTGTAGAAAAGATCATGTCCGAACCAAGACGCATACATTAACTGTAGCAAAGGCATGGAATCTTTAGGGATACAGGCTATGTAGTGAAACAGTTCGGACCTACTCTCACAGAGCTTGACAAAAAAGTTTCAGATTATCCCTCGCAGAGAGTGAGTGCACCGTGAGCTGAGGCAGTTCCTTGCCTAACGATGGTTGCCAGTTTAGCGGGCGGACTTAGCGGCAGGGGACTCGATTGCAGCCTCTCTTTCTCTCTCTCTCCCTCTCTCACGCTCTTTAACACCTTTCACCTTTCACTCCTCCGCCTCACTTCTCACCTCCACTCTGCCGCCACCATCATTCACCTTTTGTCTCCCACCCGGTGCGGTGGCATCAACCTCGTGCGCCTATTCAGCCTGCGATTTTCATCAAGTTCCTGTGCCCGGGCACGCCCTTGCGCTAACACCGCGGGTCCAGGCAAAGCTGGACTTGGTCGTTCTGCCACCGTCGTTTTCCATCACTCGCGCATCCAGCCCACCTTCACCCCGATCATGTCTTCATCAGAGGACGATACGCCCCTAGTGAGAGGCCGAATTACGAATGGAGGTAAGTTGATCCTATACACAAACTGTCTGCTTGCTTCGCGCGCCTCTCCGACCCGCCCTTCTTCCCCCACGCGACCGTCTCCGATCCGCAGTAGCCAACCTTGGTCGCGTCGGCTCGCTTTCTCACCGGGTCAAGTTTCTTCGCCTTCACCCATCACACCTCCGCGCACGGCTCTTTGTTCATACCACCTCGGCATCGCTCTGCCCCACGAACAATTCTTTGTCGGATCGAGCTGATCGTCAACAGTGAAGTCTGAAGGCCGCGTTCCCAAGGGTGTCGACCAAGCCATGGACAAGCAGCTACCTTCCAACGGCCATGTTGAGCCGGGCGTTTCCATCCGCATGGGTCCAGTCGAGGACATGGACATCGACCCTCCTGTGAATACAAATGGCAAGCGCAAGTCCCGCAGTAGCCTGAACGCCGGCAAGACGTACAAAGAGGCGTCCAGTAGCTCGGAGGATGAGAAGCCATTGGTGTGTATAGATGTTGCCATTGCAGTGACGGCTGCAGTTGCATTCCGAACGTGCTGACCCTGGCATAGAGCAAGCGTCGCCGAACCTCGCAGCAGAAGAAAAGGCCAGACGATTCCGACATAGATCTTGGCGATGCGCCTGCCGGTGTCAAGAAGCCGCCCAAGGCCACCGCCGCCCAGATTGGGGAGTCGTCCGATTCCGACATTCCTCTCACCGAAAAACTCGTCGAACACAAGGAAAAGATCGAGAAGGCCGCAGCCCGAGAAGCCAAGAGTATCCGGAGCAAGGAGAAGGCTGCGCTAAAACGCAAACCGAAGATCGAGAGCGACAGCGACGACGATGTGCCATTGGCGAAAAAGAAGCCTGCACCCAAGAAGGCCAATGGCGTCAAGAAGGCCCCTGGCTCCGACTCTGACGTGCCGCTTGCAAAAAAGGCTCCGGCAAGGAAGACCAAGGCGAAGGCTGAGGCTGCGACGCCTGTAAAAAAGGGCAAAGGCAAAGCCAAGGCCGCGGAGAAGACGGAGCAAGATACCCAAGCTCAAGATGAAGAGGAAGAGTACCGGTGGTGGGAAGACCCGGGCAAGAGCGACGGCACGAAGAAATGGGTCACCTTGGAGCACAACGGCGTTGTCTTCCCACCCGAGTACGAGCCCCTACCGAAGCACGTCAAGCTCATCTACGACGGAGTACCGGTGACGATGCACAAGGACGCAGAAGAGGTGGCTACCTTTTACGGAAGCATGCTCAACTCTACCGTCAATGTGGAGAACCCGACCTTCAACAAGAATTTCTTCGAAGACTTTGTTGCTATACTAGATAAGACTGGCCATGCCAAGGATAAAAACGGCAACATTGTCAAGATCAAGAGTTTCGACAAGTGTGATTTCAAGCCCATCTTTGAGTGGTTTGAGTCTGAACGTCAGAAGAAGAAGTCGCTGTCTGGAGCCGAGAAGAAGGCACTCAAGGCCGAAAAGGACGCAGCTGAGGCAGAGTACATGTACTGCATGTGGGATGGACGCAAGCAGAAGGTTGGAAACTTCCGAGTCGAACCACCGGGCCTCTTCCGTGGCCGTGGCGAGCACCCCAAGACCGGCCGAGTAAAGAAGCGTGTTGCGCCAGAGCAAATTACCATCAACATCGGCAAAGGAGCGAAGGTTCCAGAGCCACCAGCAGGACACAGCTGGAAGGAAGTCAAGCATGACCAAGAAGGTACATGGCTAGCCATGTGGCAAGAGAACATCAACGGCGCCTACAAGTATGTCATGCTTGCCGCCAACTCTGATATCAAAGGCCAGAGTGACTTCAAGAAATTTGAGAAGGCTCGTGAGCTGAAGAAACACATCGACCGCATCCGAAGCGATTATCGGCGCGATTTGAAGTCGGAGAAGATGGCCGATCGCCAACGGGCCACGGCCATTTACTTGATAGACCAGTTCGCTCTTCGTGCTGGCAATGAGAAGGGCGAGGACGAGGCTGACACTGTGGGCTGTTGCTCTCTCAAGTTTGAGCATGTTACACTCAAGCCTCCCCACTTTGTCATCTTCGACTTTTTGGGTAAAGATAGTATTCGGTTCTACGATGAGGTTACGGTAGACCCGCAGGTGTTCAAGAACCTAAAGATCTTCAAAAAGGCTCCCAAGACCACCGGTGACGACATCTTCGATCGATTGACCACCTCTGCTCTCAATAAGCATCTGACAGGCTACATGGCCGGATTAACTGCCAAGGTCTTCCGCACATACAATGCCTCGTGGACCATGGCTCGGCTTTTGAAGGATATGAAGTTGACGGGCTCGATTCCGGAGAAGGTCAAGGAGTACAATGATGCCAACCGACAAGTCGCTATACTCTGTAACCACAAACGTACTGTTGCCGCCGGTCATGCCGGTTCTATGGAAAAAATGCAAGAGAAGGTAAGCTTACTTGAAGGTGTGCTCTGTGACCACTCTACTAATTGAACTGTAGCTCAACGGTCTCCGATACCAAGTCTGGCGGACTAAGCAGATGATGATCGACATTGATCCCAAGATAAAGAAGAAGAAGGGTGCCGAATTTTTTGCGCGTCCTGAAGACCTAGATGACAATTGGGTCAAGCAGCACATTGAAGCGCTCGTTGAGGAGCAGCGTCAGAAGATTACGAAGAAATTCGAAAAGGACAACGAGAAGCTCAAAGCCGAGGGCGAGAAGGAAATGAAGCCCAAGGAGCTCAACGAAAGACTTGAGGTAGCCGAAGACCTGGGCAAGAGGATGCGCAAGGAGCACAAGACGGGCAAGGTCGAAGCGGAAGGCAAAGGCCCTACGGTGGAAAAGATGACGGCGAACCTGGAGAAACTTGAGCAGCGCATCGAGACGATGAAGGTGCAGATGGAGGACAAGGAGGGCAACAAGGAGGTTGCCCTGGGCACATCCAAGATTGTGAGTACCGTTTTGGATGATTTGCAGAAGGCGTGCTAACCGAAGCGTTAGAACTACATCGACCCTCGTCTTACCGTTGTCTTTTCCAAGAAGTTCAACGTCCCGATCGAGCGCTTCTTCTCCAAGACGCTACGGGAGAAATTTGATTGGGCGATTAAGTCGGTGGATGAGGATTGGGACTTCTAGATGCGGCAGAGGTCTTCGGATTGTTTTCGTGGGGCTGCATGGCATCTCAACCGCACGATCCGGGATGCAGCCAGGGTTTGATTTCTTCCAGTCGGGATTCAAAGGGGGGCGTTAAATCACAGTCAGGCGTTCAAAAGCCTGGCATTATTTCCTCCAATCTAGGCTCGATACAGTGGTGCAAGACTGTGATCTTGGACTGCGATACACTGTACCGTACGGGAGGGGTTTCTTTTAGCATATTGCGAAGTTCATCTAGGGGCATCTTCACATCTGCATAGCGGTCAGCTCTTTTGACTTTGGCTTACCGGGCGGCGGCATACGGAGTACCACTGTGCGATCAGCCTACATAGAAAGCCATTTCCAAGTGTCCCGAATCAGCGTCCATGACCAACGAGATAGATGCGAATGAGCACATGATAAGCATGATGGAGGACCGAGGACATTTGCAATAGTTCTGTGTGTAAAGGTAGCCGGCATGCCTGTCCGATGGCTATGCGGGTGCGGGATGATGCTCACCGGCGGGTCCAATGCATGAACATCACACGCACTGGCAGACATTTCACTTTGGATAGGATCGCTTAATGAAGCGTTTAAGGCGATGGTGAAAAGATGTCCTGTCGAATCATGGACGGAAAAGACATTTCCCGGCAGGCGAGTGGGCGAGCGAAAAGTTGCGAGGCCAGAAGAACCAAGTATGTAGAGTTATTAGTTGGCGTGTCATCTATCAGTTGTGGGTTTTTACTGGGAGCACAACGTAAGGGCTCGAGGTAGGGAATGGCGGTCAGCCATCAACACGACGAACGACTCTATTTGTCCAGACCACTCGACGTAGTACATACATGCGTAGGGGAATCGTATGCGCGCCCGTTTCTTCTCCGTCTCCGATGGATGCGGGTGTGCCTGCAGCCGCATCCGTATCGTCAGGCATGTAGATTTATAGTATAGCGGCACTCCCACCACGCTCGTATGCACCCTCATGCACTCACCTTTGCTTCCGGGTTTATTGCATCTACCACGAACACAGCAAGGTAGACTTGGGTGGAAGACATGTATCCATCCATCTATCCATGTATCTATCTATCCATCATGGGCTAGGGAGTGCGGGAGCGCACCGGTATCCGCTTGGCGACTGACGATCCAGCGGTGTTGGGTATTGGATAATGGTCAGTATGGATGGATGGATGGGTATATGAATGTATAGTTACATGTAGTCTACAAGTATACATGTATGTATGTATTGCCGTACATGTACACAATCTCAAGGCAGCATATATGTATGTATGTATGTATGTATGTATGTATATATGTATGTACTTGGGTACGTATGCATGTATTCCTTATACATCTACCCTCTCACCTCCATAGATGGTCAATACATACAGGGGCGGGGGCTGCTGCAAAGGAGGATGCGGTGTACACATCGACGGCAACAAAGCAACGGGCGGCCATGTGTGTGCATCTATGGGTGCATGGAGCATGGATATGAATGCAGCCACTCTCCCACACGCGCTACCGGCGACTGCACGCCCATTTTGGACAGGCATATCTTCTCTCGCGCTGCCCATCACTGACTCCTCACTCAAACTCTCCTCTCCGTACACTGCCGAAGCCAGGTCGAATCACTGCGACAGCATCTCCTGCCACTCTGTCTGCCTTCGCCCACCAGCACACGCGCCCTCTCGACGTTTTGCATGCTGGCATTGCTGGGTGAAACAGACGTCTCTCCAATCTTGCGCATCCCCACCCCCCCTGCAATTGCATGCCGCACGCATACAATACAAAGCCAGGCCCCCGCCGCACCTGAGAAGAGGCGATTCTGAGCTCTGCCGCGGAGAGTGCAAGTGAAAGCCATAGTCGACGTGCCCAGCGTCGTCCGTCTCTCCAGTGTGCAACCCCCGCCTCCCGCCTCTCCAGTGCAAAATCCCACCTCGCCCGGCCAGGCCAGTCTGCAGGTTCAGACACCATGGAAGACGATGCGAAGGCGGGCAACCCCGCGACAGGCGAGAAACCCGCCGTCCTGATCATCGGCGGCCTAGGTGCGTCGCCCCCATCGTCGCCTGAAGCCAAGTCAGGCGGGTGGAGAACATCTGTCTTGTGTATATCCGTGTACTGACGGCCGCTCTGCGCAGGCTACACCGGACAGTTCCTCGCCAAATACATACACGATAACAACCTCGCCTCCGAGCTGCGCGTCGTCGACAAGCATCTGCCAGAACTCGCCTGGCTTGCGTCCGAGTTCAAGGAGGTGATCACCAAGGAGCGCTTCGTGCAGGCCGATGCATCGAGACAACGTGCGTCTTACCACTCTCCCCCTCCGTCTACATGCACTCACCCACCACGCCCTTTGTTCGCCCTTTGCCCACTGCCCGCGCGCCATCACGTCCGGAGTGGGGTGGCTGACGCTCAACAGAGTCCTTCCCGCGTATATTCGACCGCGCAGACGGCAAGGAATTCGACTATGTTTTCAACTGCGGCGGCGAGACGCGCTACTCGCAGGAAGACGAGGTGTACAAGATGCGCTCGCATGGCCTGTCCATGGCCATGGGCCAAGAGTCAGCACGGCGCAAAGTCAAATGCTACGTCGAGAGCAGCACCGGCATGGTCTACAAGCCCGACTCGATCCCGCGCAAAGAATCGGACAAGTTGAAGCCTTGGTGCAAGCTGGCCAAGTGGAAACTGCAGGCTGAGGAGGATCTGTCCAAGATCGAGGGCCTGAACCTGGTCGTGATGAGGATAGCGCATGTCTACGGGCCGTACACGAGAAAGTTCCTGAGCACGATGCTGTGCATGGCCAGGGTGTACCAGCATCTGGGCAAGGAAATGCGGTACCTATGGAAAGAGGATCTCAGGACAAACACGGTGCATGTAAACGATGTCGTAAGAGCACTCTGGGTCGCCGCCGAGTGGTATGTCAAGGGGGCGACACTCCCTAGGAAGCCTACGCCCATCTTCAACCTCGTAGACCACGGCAACACATGTACGTTCTCCCTATGCTCCCTGGCCTCGGCAGCAGCTGACATTCCTTCACAGCCCAGGGAACCACCTCCCGCTTAATAAAAGAAACCTTCAACATCCCCACAGGCTTCTACGGCACCCTCATCTCTGCCTTCGCCCGGCTGAACCTCAACCACGTAGTCGACGAAGTCAACGACGAGACGCTGGATCCATGGGCTGACTTGCAGATCAAGGCAGGGATCAGCAAGAGCACGCCGCTGAGTCCGTTCATGGAATCCGAGTTGTTGAGGGACACGGACCTGAGCCTGGATGGCAGTCTATTTGAGAAGGAGACGGGATTTTCATACAAGCACGAGAAACTCACAAAAGAGGGCGTCGAGGAGGTAATAGAGAGTTACAGGAGAATGGGATGGTGGCCGTAGCCGCTTACCCCGCCTTGGCCTCGACTCCAAGCTTGTCCTTCTCAGCCCGCTCCATGTCGCTCTTCCCACCTTCGCACCCGCATCTATCACCCTCACACACCATTTCCGCATCCCCTCTCGCATCTCCACGACCTGACGGCCGCCTTTGCATAAGACGCATTGTTTGGAGCGTTCTCACATATTCGGCCTATTCACACTTGGGCACCCTTTCCTGCGAGCGACTGGCGAGCCATATACCATGGTTGAGGTGGACGCAGACGGTCACAACTCCGCTATTGCTCTTTACCGCAAGATGAGATCTCTCTCGTAGCGAGCCATTTGGCGGTTACCTTTTCTGCATTTGATGGCTAAGCTTGCATCGATCGCTACGCTTTCCATACCTTTCGATTTGTGTCACATACCCCCATGATTTATTTTTTCTCGAGCATATTCCCAGTCGCATTGGGTGTTTTTGTTTGTGATGGTGTCGGCTGTTCTACGGTTTTGTCAGTACAATATCGTCTCCCTTTCTACATGCGAACAATTGCCTCCTTTACCTACCCCTCCCCCTCCCCCTCCCCTTCCCCTTGACTTGAACGCTAGGATAGGAAAATAAGCGCCGAATACTACACATCATTCACTTTCGTACACCATAATCTGTATGATGATCATCTTCTGAGCTTTCTCTGTTCATTCTTGATCGGGTCTTGAGCGGTCATGTTGATTTGCTGAGAGATGAATGGTTGTGTGTGTATGTGTGTGTTGTGGGAAGACTCAAGTCCTTGATATCTTGTGGGACTTGTATGGGTCGTTGGAAGAGTGGGTAGTAAGGGACTTGTACAAAGCATGATGGTCGTTGAACTTGGCCTTCCCTTGTCCATATCTTTTGAACACCATCCCATCGACCATTTCCAGCACTTGGAATAACAACTCAGCTCCGTAAAATTCCAAATCTACGCACCATTCCACGCATCAAATCCCATCCCTCGGGCTCAAGTACAAGTACCCACCCATCCACCATTCCATGCTCACAGGCCCATCCCCTCCCACATCCACCCACCAGATTCCCCCCCCCCTCAAAAAACAACCTCCACATCCCCACCCTCCTGCCCCCAAATCCGCTCCCGAATCTCCCTCCTCGCCCTCTCCCTCAACATCCTCCCAAAAGAATCCCCCCGCTCCGCCCACCCCGCCGCCTCCCCCACCGCCCTCTTAGCCACCACCACCCGCTTCAACCCCGGATACACCTGCTTAAACGCCCGCATATTGTTCGTGCCGAGATACTCGCCAATCTGCATCCAGTGCGGGCGAATCGTCGCAATGGCATGCAGTTGTGCGGGAATGCGGTCGGCGGCCCAGCCTTCGAGGGCGCCGTCTGGACCGTTGGCGCGGCCGAATGAGTTTGGGATCTCGTTTGGGAAGACGAAGGTGTTGAGGCTGTAGGTTAGGGTTTGGGTTTCTTGGTAGATTGTTCGGGAGACGCGGGGGAGGTGGAATGCGGTTTGGGGGGGTTTGCGGGTGGGTGTGGCGATGGTGGCGTAGTATGGGTTCGTGAAGGGGGTTGTTGTTGTTGTTGTTGTTGTTGTTGTTGGGTTTGGGACACGGGTTGAGGGTTTTGTTGCTGTTGCTGTTGGGGATTTCGAATTGGGGCTAGGGACCATGGTTGGGGGGGTTGTGGGAGGTGTGTTGTTTGTAGGTTTGTTCTTTGGTTTGGGGATGGTGGGTTTGGTCTTTGTGGGCGACTTCTTCGTATTGTTCTCGGGATTCCTTCGACGGATCTCAATTACCATTCCGCCCATGGCGTATGCCCAGATCTTCCTCCTGATGGCTTCTGGGAGGCGGAGCAGGGGGGACTCGCGATGGTTGCGTTTGACGCTGTTGTTGGTCAGTAGATGGTAGATGAGGAAGGGTATTTTGTACTTACGCATCGAGAAGGTAGTCTGGAGTCGGATTGATTTTTACCAGACCGTTGGCTTCGATTGTAACTACGTGACGTTGATGTGGTGGAGGGATGGGTCGTTTGAGGGCCTCGAGGTACTTCTTTCCATAGGCTACTTTGCGTTTGCGGGTGTTTGGTTTGGTGACTTTGAAGGGTGTCTTGCTCTGGCTGTTGTTGGGCCTCTCCCTCGGATCAGCAGGCGGCACTGGTTTGTGAGCAGCCATGGTTCAGGACGTAAGGTGGGAGATCTTGTCTGGCTGGAAGGTTGGTGTAGTGGGCTGGGAGGAGCCATCGGGGAGAGATCAAATTGTACTGTTATTGAGATGAAGACAACGGTGAAAGTGAGCTTTAATATGTAGATGAATACAACGGTGAAGGTGAGCTTTAATGTGTAGATGAAGAAAATTGTGAAGATGAGCTTGAATGTATAGATGAGGAGACTTCAGATCGGACAGGTTGGTCTGTGCACGAGTAAAGATGGCCGGTGAAAGTGAAAGGGCAGCGTGGCAGCGTACTGAACATTGGTATCAGCGTAGCGAAACACATAACCGCTCAAGATATTATAAATATTCGCCAAAGTGACGTAGAATACAGCGTGATGATAGCATGCAACCCCAGTCAACCAGGAGCCAATGTAAGGAACCATCTAAGGCTCCAGTGATCAATCTTAAGTCTATAGATTAATAAATGAGGACTTATTTTTACAAGATCTATACGTGGACTCTGTTTCCGGCTCCTCAGCTTGGAATTTCCAATCTCTTGGGAAAACGAGGAGGCTAAGTTGATTCGTACCCAGATATTGAGTGAGCCAACATATGTTAGGTACTGGGGATGATTCAACCATGTATATCGTAAATAAGATGGATGGTTCCTGTGTTAGCGAGAACCAATTAACAAACGTTTTTCTCCCATACACTTTTGCGACTTCGTTGGCGACAAAGACGTGATGAACGACTGTGTGGCCGTTGAAAATGAGCACGAAGTAGACTGACAAGACTACTTGTCAGTTGAGATTTCTTGGGACTAGTAAGACGGTAAGGATCAATGGTAAGAAACGTTGCTGGGGTGAAGTCATCTCGCATGTGATGTTACTACCTTAAAGCCTGAAGCAGTAAGACATGTCAAGAACACTGATACAGTCAGCAAGTCGCTTTGCCGTTGGAGAGCACCTTCGGCAACCAAGGTCCAACTCCCACAGGAAGAATATATTTCCTTGCCAAAAAAAAAAGCTCTATGTGCGTTTCAATTATCATACATGCATGTGTACGTATCTCTGAACCATAATCGTCAACCTGGGGGGGATATATAACCCAAAACAGCACCTCAACCTTCAACGCCATACACGTACACAAAACATTACAACACCTTCTTCACCTCCCTAATCTCACCCTCTAAATCCCTATCGCCCTCCCCGCCCCCGCCCCCAACCTGATCCTTTGCCTTTGCACTCCACTCGCCAGCCGTAGCATCAACACCCCTCTTCTCGACAATCGCGCCATCCTCCCTCCTCCTCTTGTAAAAATCTTCTTCTTTGATATCTTCACATCCCCTGGGTACCCTACATGCCCTCCTCGCTTCTTCGCCCGCCGTTTTCCATATCACCACGCGGACTTCCTTGCCCACTTTCTCGATGGCGTCCATGGCCCACAGTACATCGAGATGCTCGTACCCTTCGATAATCTTGGAGTGCACGACATCGACATGTGGTTCGCGGTTCCGCTCGAAGCGACGCAGCAAACGGCGACCATCCACCAACTCGTCAGATCCACAGATCCAGAGTGCAAAGGGCGGCGTCTCGGGACCATACCAAGCGTACTTTGCGCGATACGAGTCAGTTCTTTTCAAGCGAGCTCGTGGGGATGTAGTGCGTGTCTCATTTTCGTCACTGCTATCAGACGACGAGGGCTCGTCCTCTTGGTCTTCCTGCTCGTCTTCTCTATCTTCAATGACCTTTTCTTCCCGCGTAGCGAGAATGCATTTTTGCTTTGCGAAACATTCTCTACCGAGCCACCATCGCATACTCTCGGCACTGACGTACACGGGTGCGAATTGGAACATTCGATCGCGAAGATCGCGTTCCCAACGGTCGTCTGTCCAGTTAAAGAGGAAGGAGAAGACTTGGTATCCCATTATGCCATAGAACTTTGGTGGAAGAAGGGAATGCATAGTCATCATGAAAGGGATGAAGGCGTGAATACCAAACATTATTCTGAACATGCCTGGGCTGATTATACGCATGAACTTGAAGTACATCTTACCAATGAGTGGGCCTGCGTATGCAGCTGGTGCGAGTGCGCAGAAGACGCTGATTTTTTCGCCGATTTCAGGACGTTGTTCTTTGGCAAGGGCAACAAGAGTTTGCGTGGTGCCCTGGCTATGCGCGACGAGACCGAGCTTTTCGAAGCCAGTCTCGGAGAGTACACGAGAAATGAGTGCGGGTAAGTCCATGACTCCCATCTGGCGAATGTTCCAGGCCCACATTCTTGGGTCACTGTACTTTAGCATACTGTGCCGAGGTTTGAAACCACATCTGTTGTTTCCCAACCAAACGTCATAACCTGACTTGGCTAGGAAGAAGGCGAGACTGTCGTCGTCGTTTGTGCAGTAAGCGCCGGCGGATTGGAGGAGACCGTGTATCATCAATACAGGATATTTCTTGTCTCCAAGTTTGTGCTGAGAACCAGAGGTGGCGTCTGAGTCGGCATTACCGGGGAAGATCTCAGGGGAGTGAGGCGTGCGTTGTGAGTCTTTTGTTCGTTGGTCCTCTCGCGGATTGTAGATGTGCCATAGCTCAATTATGAACCCATCTTCTGTCTGCACGTCGAAGATCTCGCAGTCAAGCCCAACGCGCCGAGCGTAGTAGCGTACGTCGCAGGGTATCTTGTCGGGACCACCTTCGAGTGGGATAAAGTCTTCCTTTTCTTCCCCTTCACCACCGTCGTTGGCACTTTTATGGAGCCCGTTCTGCTTGCCCTTCTTCCAGGCCCTTTCCTTCAGCCTCCGCGCTTTTCGTCGGTTTTCTTCCTCATGGAAGAATGGCCTTTTCTTATTTGGATTTCTAAAAGTTAATCGCATCCATAGCCGCGAAGTCACACCGGGCATACTCGTGAAAAGTGCACCTAAAATGATGACCAGCAAGAAGCACAAGGAGAGTATTGACGAGGATAAACGAAACAGCCTGCATTGTATTTTTCGAATTAATGTCGGAGGTCCGTACAAGGGCAGCGGGGGGAATAGAGGGTTTGTCCTTGACGGAGGCTTTTGAGACATTAACGGTGCATCTGTCTGGCCTTCCCTATTTGCTTCGTGGGGAGTGTGAGGGCCATGGATAGTGCCATCTTTGGATTCGCGCGCTTTTGGTTGAGTGGGCACGCCTTCTGAGGGATTTCCTTCGTCGACGACATCTCGCAGCTCATTGAGCCTTCTCGCCTCCTCCGAGGGCACTGCCGGTAGCCGACCTCCATCTGCTGTTTCAATCACTGGGTCTTGAGCTGTGACGAATTTCGCCTCGACGGCCTGGGTTGAACCTGTTGAGCTATCCTCTTGGTTTGGCGAATATTGGCCGAGTCGCTCAGCCTGCTGCGTCAATTCGATGGCAGCCTTTGTCTTTGATTTTGTCTCCTCTTGCGCGCCCGCGACCTTTTCTTTGATGGCCGTGGCGGCGGGCATGGCAGCTCCCGCTGGAGTTTCTAATGACTTTCTACGCTACAAAAGGAACGAAACAATTAACCAATTCACAAAGGGATTTAGACAGTGCGAGTGTGGAATGGGCAGAGAAGACGAGGCAGCAGAGGAAGCAAAGGAAGGCAAAGACTTGGATTCGCACATTGTGGCTGACAGACTTCAATCGGCCATGTCAACGCGATGAGCTTGGCGCATACAGCTAATTGCTTTAATACTTCGTATGCAAGCATGTGAAGATGAAACGGAGGGATGCGTACAAGGTGCCATTATAATCTTGATCCAGACGGCTTCCCGAAGGTGCCTGTATACATATATAACCCATATGTTCCCTGTGTACGTTGATTCAATACATGGTGATAGGTATTCTTGAAAGTTCGTGTGTAAGGGTACTTAGGTAGCAATAACAGCGTCTGCCGAGGTCTAATTTCTCTTGGCGGTACAGCATCGGAACCGCAGTGCAATGCTGCAACTCTTCCTTCTGAGCTCTTCGTCCTGGTTTGGCATAGAAGATGGAGGTGCACAATGATGACCCCCATCCGCGTAAGAGGAGGCGGAGAAGGCGTCTGGACAGGCCGGCCATATCAGCGCGACTGCTGCTCGACGACCGCGTGAAGGGTGAAGAGGGCGTGCTGTCTGAAGACCTCTTTGCCGACCTGTTCCCATGGGCGAAAGACGGAGGTAAAACAATCCAAAGACTCCAAGAATCAAGAGCCTGATCTGAACAAGCTGGTCTAGATGCGAGCAGCAAATTCTACGTTGCGATGACGCCCTGGCTCCCGAGCTCTATTGCCGCTTCTCAGAACGTTCCGTGGACCATTCTGCCTGTGAGACGTGCTGTAAAGGACACCAACCCGACTGCGCGCCCGCATTCTTCGCTCCACGTACCGGCCTCTTCTCTCGCGCTGCAGTCCTTCTCCCAGACACTGCATACTCTCGCGCCGAACAAGACACAAAGGCGAGACACGGCCATTGAGATTCGTATATGCCATGCGGTGCCTCTTGGCCTGGAGACGGTGTACGTCCATCTGGATACCGACGCACTGAGGAAGCTGGACGATGTGCATGCAACCTTTGGCGGCGGCTTCGGGGGCAGCCGGTCGAATGGCGGAGTGAAAGGACCCAAGGACAGGTTCTTAAAGGCGAATGGCTATGCCGGGAAGAAGGCCAACGGCACGAATCAGGCTGCGCAAGAGCAAGTATGGAGGAATGCAGTACGAGAAGCGCTTCAAGCTCCCGCTCTCATTCATTCAGGAGATCTGCTGCCACTGCCACTGCCCGCCCATCCCATCACCCACGTACCCCCCCCTCCCGCCAAAGTCACCGCATGCGAACCGCTTTCGCAAGGTCTGCTTCTGCCCAGTACGCGGATCGTCGTTCTACAGTCACACCGTCCCACGAAGAGCGTGCAGATCCTACCGCCCGCAAAGCCCGCAGCCATCGCCAACGGCTTTGCAGACGAAGAGTCCGAAGACACATCGAACGAGCAATTCTACTCGGCAGCTGAGGACCGGGCATCGTCGCAGAACAACAGCCCACCCGACGAGGAGTCGACAGACCAGCTGGACTCTGAACTCTCGGGATCCGATGTTGGCGACCTGTCGGACGATTCCGAAGACATCATCTCGTTGAACGCCCCGCTCTTGCCGCCGCAGTCGTCGGGCGTGCTTTCTGCATTCAGCTCCGCGACTCCCAGGCCTGGCAACTTCCACACTAACGGAATCGCCACTCCCGGCTCTGTTTTCTCCAGCTTCACTGCGACAACTGCCCGTGGCGGCCCCTCGACTAGAAGTAAAGTGTTCAGAGCCCATGGGCTTTTGCAGACGATCCCAGACGAGCTGGTTCATCCGAAGCCGGGCACTGAGGACGACGAAGAGACACGCGTCTTCGTCGACACCAACACCCTGGTCAAGGTTGGCTGTTTCTCGGGCGACTGGGTGAAGATAGAGGTCACGCCAGAACCCTCCAACCACCCGCTCTTTGGCCTTGGTGCTTTTGACGCCGACAACCACGACAGCCCTGAATGGCGTCCGGTGCGCATCTATGGACTGCCGGAGGGCATGACGAAGAAGGTGGCACGGTACGCTGTCAACAAGTCTGACGACTGGGATACCAGATCCAGCTTCTCAGGCTTCCAACCCGCCAGCACCTCTCTGCACGCCTACCTGTCGCCTGTTCTGCTGGCGAATATGGGAAGCCCCTCCCATCTCCGTATCTCAACCCTCGCCCCGCATCAGCCTCCGCATCTTTCACGAGGCGTTATCCAGAAGCCTCGTCTCACTAGCTCTTCGTTGCCTCCCTCTGCGAAGGAAGTCACACTATTGAAACTTTCTACACCTCTTTCATCAGAACGTCTCTTACAGCCCAGCTTGTTTGCCGCGCTCAAAGATCACTTCGAGCAGAAGCGACGGATAGTGAAGACAGGCGATCTGATTGGTGTTGCCATCGATGAATCTCTCGGCCGCGCAGTGTTCCAGAACACAAACGAAGAAGATCCCACAAGCGATGAACTTCTATCAAAGCCAAGGAAAGGGGAAAGCGAAGAATCGTCGACTACTGGCAGTCACAACCCCAAAGTCGTTACCTGGTTCAAAATCGGAAACATTGCATCGTCCTCGAGCGAGCCCCGTGAAGGTGACGAACCTGACGTTTGGGGTGGTGTCGTCAGAGTGGATGCAGCAAGCACTAAGATGGAGATGAATGGAAGCGAGCAGGGTAAAACACCCTCGCCTTTGAACAGCACCTGGCAATACTATCTGGGAGCAAAGCAACCACCAGCTGCAGCCAATCAGAAGCCTTTGGCAATTGAAGAGCTACCCAAACCCTACATCTCTCCCCTTCGAAGAAGATTAAGGGAGCTGGTATTGGCTGCCACGAGCCCACGAGCTATACACCTGGGGTTGCCACCTGTTGCGGTCCTAATCACATCAACGCAACGTGGCATCGGAAAGGCGACGGTAGCTACCAAGGCCTGCGAAGACCTTGGACTACATACCTTCTCCATTGATGCTTTTGACATCCTCAGCGAAGGAGGTGCAGGCGACGTGAAGACAGAAGGTTTTCTGAAAGCACGAGCAGAGCGTGCTTTGACATGTGGTGCTGAGTTCACTGCTCTTCTGATCAGACATGTTGATGCGCTTAATGCTGACCGAATGAATACCGCTCTCCAAGAGATTCTTGCCGATTCGCGTGTGCTTATTGCAACTACCACAGATATCGATAAAGTTCCAGAAGGCGTACGTGGTATCTTCACCCACGAGATCGAAATGTCGGCTCCCGATGAGGGTGAAAGAGAAGGTATCTTGCGGAGCATCATCGAAGACTCTGGTATTCGACTGTCGCCAGACGTTGATCTTTCCAACGTCGCTGTCAAGACCGCAGCCCTCGTCGCCGGTGATCTTGTTGATGTGGTCGATCGAGCCCTAGTAGCGAAACGTAACCGCATTGAAGCGCTTGCGAAATCCGCATCAAAAGATGGGTCCCCCACGGAAACAGTTACCATTAAAGATATCGAACTGGCAGGAGGCTACTTCAGCAACAGCTTGATAAAAACAGATCTCGATGGCGCGGTGGACGCTGCACGAAAGAACTTCGCCGATGCTATCGGAGCACCCAAGATTCCAAATGTGAGTTGGTCAGATGTCGGTGGTCTCTCGCACGTCAAGGACGCTGTCATGGAGACCATTCAACTACCGCTCGCACGTCCAGAGCTGTTTGCCAAGGGGATGAAGAAGCGCAGCGGTATCCTCTTCTACGGTCCACCCGGTACAGGAAAGACCCTACTCGCCAAAGCTATCGCTACCGAATTTTCTCTCAACTTTTTCAGCGTCAAAGGACCCGAATTGCTCAACATGTATATTGGTGAGTCAGAAGCCAACGTGCGGCGTGTCTTCCAGCGTGCCCGTGATGCCAGGCCCTGTGTTGTCTTCTTCGATGAACTGGATTCGGTTGCACCAAAGCGTGGAAACCAGGGTGATAGTGGCGGTGTAATGGATCGTATTGTCAGTCAGTTGCTCGCTGAGCTCGACGGCATGAGCGATGGTGGCGAAGGGGTCTTCGTTATTGGTGCTACGAATAGACCAGATTTGCTCGACCAAGCATTGCTGCGACCAGGTCGTTTTGATAAGATGTTATATCTTGGAGTTTCGGATACGCACGAGAAACAGCAGACTATCCTCGAAGCCCTTTCTCGAAAGTATGCATCTTTCCTCTCCCGTTTCCCTCAAAGACCGCATGCTAACATGTCCGTACTAGGTTCACACTCCATCCCGACCTCTCTCTTCAGCGTGTCGCATCAACACTCCCCTTCACCTACACTGGCGCCGACATGTACGCCCTCTGCTCGGACGCCATGCTCAAAGCCATCACACGCCAAGCCCACGCCGTCGACGAGAAAGTCAAGGCCTACAACGCCTCCCACTCGGTGCAAATCACTATCGCCTACTTCTTCGACCATTTTGCGACAGACGAAGATACTGCTGTCATGGTCACTGAACAGGATTTCATCGATGCTCATAGAGAGCTTGTGCCGAGTGTCAGCGCCGATGAGTTACAGCATTATGATCGTGTGAGACGGACGTTCGAGGGCGCGGGCAAAAAGGAGGAGAAAAAAGCGGACGTGGGGCAGAGACAAAATGGTGGGAATTCGTGGAAAGGCAAAGGAAAGGCAGCCGCGAGCAATGAGGAGATGAATAGCGTCATTATTCATACGGAGAATATTGATGTTAACGGAAATGCTGGCGGGAGCGGTAGTGGAAGTGGGAGCGGGAGTTCGAGCGGGAAAGGAAAAGGACCTGTCGCGAATCATGCGAGCAAAAGTAGTGTTGACATAGCTGAGGGGGGGTTTGGTGATGCAGCGGAGGATGACGGGGAGCTTTATTCTTAGTTTTATTTGACTGCATCATAGTCGAAGTTATATGGCGCTGTTAACATTGTATTTGTAACTTGGCACATGGTCGCTGCGCTCCAGCTTTATATGATCGTTTGTCATGAGTTCCCGTAGCTCTCTGCACACGATGTTGTCCATGTCTCGGCGGTGACGAGATATGACGAAGTAAGGCTGGTAACATGTATCAACAACACTCATGTACAATTGGATGTATTTCACCATCAGTTCACTCCTCCATGCAAAAGAGGGTAATCATCTCAAGACCACCCGCCTTCCCCCAACCCACAATCACAATTTCTCCTTCCCCCCACATTCTTCTCCAACCACTCCTCCCACTGCTCCCGAGTCCACCCACTACTAATCTCAGCACACACCACGCCATCAAACACCACCGTCGGCGTAACATGCACCCCCACCAACCGATTCATCTTAACCTGCACCTTAACATCCCCCGTAACCCCATTCCCCGAATTCAACCCCCCATCCTCCCCAGGCCCCTCCCCAATCCTCAACAACGCAAACACCTCCTCCGCATCCACACCCACCTCGCCCGCAATCCCAGCCAGCCGCCTATACGTCGCATTGCGCGTCTCATTGACGACGCTCACGTCGAAAAAGGCTTCCTGCTGCGCAAACAGCTTCTCCGAGAAGGTAAAGAACTTGTCGGGCGCGAGTCGGAGGACTGCGAGACCGGCTTCGTGGACGAGGGTGGAGGACGGGTGCCATGGTTGGATTTGCGGTCGGAAGATCGTCACTAGGGTGTTTCCGTATTTTGTGAGGAGCGTGTCGCGGAGGGGGGTTGTGTAGATTGTTTTGAAGAGTTTGGCGCTGAAGGGGCAGACGTAGTCGAGGTCTGTGTGTTTGGAGGGTTAGCTGGGGGGTTGGGGTTGGGATTAGGGTTGGGGCGTACAGAGTTCTAGGGTGTGGACGGCTTTGGATTGGAGTGATGGGGATGCTAGTTTTTGGCCGGCGAATTTGGGTGCGAGGGCCATTTTTGGAGTTGTAATTGTGGTTGTGGTTGATGTGTTAGCTCTTGGGTGGATGATTGTATGGGTGGGGAGGAAGATGGGAGGGGTTGAGCTTTCATTGACGAAAAGGTGGAAGGGATGAGAGCATGGAGTTGTTGCTTCGGAGCTGTGTAGTGAGGGGGCTTTGTAAAATGGAGGGGTAGTAGTAGATCAGGAATCGGTTCCGTGCTACTCGTTTCTTGTACTCCCTTTGCAGATCCGAGTTCGTTAACGAGATCAAATGATAACGAAAAGAAAGTCGGGCTTCCCAGTACGGATAGCTACGTTATGGGAAACCTCTTACCTACATAGACATACATCTGGTAGGGGAGGGGCGCTTATCGTATGCATAGATATGTGTATGTATGACGACAGCGGGGCACGATTTCATGGGTCTGGACTTCCCCCTCCCCCGATTCATTCTGCATCGCATCAACAAATTAAAAGTAGAAAGAGTTCATTGATCTGACCAAGGATATCAACCAGGGATACAAGGTGACAGGAGTTGGTATATCGACGCGAGACGCCCAAAGCCAGCCGAACCAGTAGCAAAGATACGAATCCGTCGTCCGACGCCAACACCTCGCCCTCATCTCGGATATCCTCGCGCTAAATACTTTACATGCAGAAACGTACCAATGGCAATACCAGCCAAAAGCATCGTGAAAGGGAAAATGCTCGTAATAAAGAATCTTTGTCCGAAGTAATGAGCCAAACGCCACTATCCGAAGGAACGGTCCAACCCGAATGAAATGGTGCAATACATCGAGCAAACTCCCAAGAAGCTGCCTGGGAATGTATTTACGAGTCGGCCATATCCACATCTTCGCCGTCATTCTCCACAGGCCGTGGCTGTTTCATCAGGTCTTGAAAAGCGACCTTACGAGCCTCCACGTCGTCCCGATTGACGTCCTTCATCCATACGTTGTTTCGGACAAACATCTCCTGTGCACGCTCTGTTCTCGACTGCGCTTGAGCGGCGGACCCTTCTTCCGTCACATTGTTGCTGGTACGTGCATCAGACCGCGAGAAGTACTGGACACCGCCAGTGCCATAGGGCTCGGTCGCGATGAATTTCATCGTGTACATTTGCGGATGTATCTGTACGGTGATCCTGTCCACACTCTTGACTTGCTCAAAGCGATCGTCCTCGCCCAGATCCTCCATCTTGGACAGACGGTTTTTGAGGTAGGGGTAACGGAGTCGAGCATAGTCGAGCTCTTCAGTAGGTTCGACAGCCATGTAAGATGCGACATAGGCTCGCCATCGCTTGATCTTGTCCAGTTGATTGAATTCAAACGTGGGATCGTCCTTTTTGAACAGTCGTACAGAAGCTTCCATCTTGGTAGGGTTCTACGTATCCCGTCAGTATTGCTTCAATTTCGAGTGATGACGAGCGCTTACATAGGTGATTCTGTACGTATCAGCATCCTTGGCGTACTTTTCGACAGCTTTCCTGTACGTAAGTTCATTCTTGTGCGTAGTAGTGTCGTTGGCTCGATCTTTTCTAAACAAGTTGTAAATATCAAGCGTCTTATCCTTGTTATCGTTGCTGACGACGCCAAGACTGAACCGAACTAACGATCCCAGGAGCCTGTCGAAAGAGTACAGTTGCCAGCCAACCTGCAAGTAGTAACGACGCATCGTCTCCTCGATTTGATTCATGTCAATCTCGCCAAGAATCTGGTCCTCAAGTAGGTCAAGGATCTGCTTGTAGTAGTTGGCTGTTTCCGATGTATCCTTGAAGAAATCCGACGGTAGTTTGTCAATCATCTTGAGCTCATGTGCAGGTTTGGGCGCATTGGCTCGTGACACAGTTTTTCGTACTTCTTCTTCATTCTGCTTCAGCTTCAAAAGCCTGTCGTAGAGAATGACAAACATGCGGAAGAAGCAGTAGATCGAGGAGTTTGTGTACATGTTGTACTCGCTACGGCGATATGGGTCTTCATGCTCGTACTCGCGATCCTCGAAGGCAGTTGGCTGAGTAGCGTACTCAACCCACTGAGCTTGTGTGCGTCCATCACGTATGTTGGAGTTGGAACTGTCGGCAGCAGCTTCATCGTCGACGGCTGAAGTGACACCTGGTGAGCTGTCTCGGCTCACTGAAGCATTGCTGTCTTCCTTGTCCTTGCGTGACTTTCCGCGCGGGTCCAAGACGTTGCGGCGAAGATCTCCCCCTTTCTTTTGCAATCGGTGGGCAGGATCTTCATCGGCGCTTGGTGTATCTTCGCCGGATCCGTTTGTAGAAGACTCACGAGTGACAGTCTGCACTTTCTCTTCGAATTTGGTGGCATCGATACCAAAGAACAGCGGGACGAATTCTTTGATAAAGGGTGCAACCTTCGCAAAGTCTACTACGCTGCTATTATCCGCGAAGGTGATGATGAGACGAGCCACGTCGAAAAGAACGTCCTCATCTTCGAAAGAAAACTTGAACTGATAGTCCGATTGGGCAACTTCTTGGATTTCTTGGAGGCGCTTCTGCTCTTCGTAGCGGACTTGGATTTCGTTCTGCAACGACTTGGGCTGGAATTGACGCTTGTCGTTTTGTTTGACGGACAGACTCTGGTGATCAAGAGACTTCCAGAAAATCTTCTGAGTTTGATCACGCCAAACTTTCTCCCATTCGCGCTGGGCCGCTTTCCAGTCCTCCAATTTGGCCTTGAGGCGGTGGAGGAGCACGGGCACGACGCTCCATGGCATTGTGAATAGCTCGTGAATCACATCTTTACCCTTGTCGCGGCCGTATATTTTCATAATGACACGCTTGTAGATAGTCTCGCTCTGTCCGCCAAGGCCGGGCGGCAGACGGAAGTTGGCTCGGTCTTCGGTTCGCATAGTGAGAAGTTGATTAGCGATGGGCTCAAGCTGCTGAATGGTGCGGTCGCAAGCCTCAATGTTGAAGGAATATTCATGACGCTCCTCTTCGATTCGGTGAAGACCTTCCTCGTACTGGTTCTTGCGGTGGGCAACGAAACCTGAATCTTCAGACGCCCATGTAGGATGTGACGCCCACTCGTCATTTAGCACTGAGCGACAAAGCTCATCACGTCCGCTGCATTGGCGCTCTTGTTCGCGTTTCGGGAGAAGGCGGTAGCTTGGGCCGAGACTGCGGCAATTAGACAGTGAGACACGCGAGTTGACAGTCCTTGGTCGCGTTGACTGTTGCTCATCATCTTCTCCAAGGAACTTCTTAAACCAGGCAAAGAGCTCTTGGTTGCCACCAATGAAAGACTGGGCGCGGTAAAGCAACAAGTTTTTGTCAATAAGGTCCTGAGAGAAAAGATTGCAAAGCTTCAAGAACTCATTCATAGTTCCCTTGTTCCCAATGAATTTCTTGACGCGGTCGAAAAATGCCAATTCCTCTTGATTCGGGGTTGTGGTTGTGCTTGGCGGCATCGGCTCGGGTTGAGCAGGAGTCAGCGTGGGCGAGACTGGAGGACCGTCTGCCATAGCAGGCTGCTTCGCATGGCTTGTTTTGGTACGTTTGTTAGTCCCTTGACCGTAGTTCGCTCGTAGATTCGACGTAGGTGGCTCTTGAGCCATCACAGTAGGCGCAGGCGCTGCCGCAGTATTGGTGCCACTACGCTCACCGCGTTTCCTTTTGTTTTCTCGATTGGCCGTGGGTGTAGGCGCGAAGTTACCCATGGGGGGTAGGCGTGAACTATCTGCGCGCGGTGTTTGTTGATGGTTTGGTGTTTGGCCGTAGGGAGCATCTCCCCGGGTATTGCCCATCATGACAGCCTCTTCGTGCCTGGCAGCTTGCTGGGCTCTATGTTGGGCCGCGGATTCGGGCAAGAATTGCTTGAAGTCCTCCAAGAGATCCGGGGCGGAGCTAAAGAGGCCAGTTACTTGCGCGTAGACATCCTGGATCGGCTTTGACTCTCGCTGATACGTTTGCAGGATCTCTAGGAACTGTTTGTAGATGTCTGGCTGAGACGCAAACCGATTCTTGATCTTGTTCACATAACTGATTGCATGGTTGAACTCGACGGGGCCACGTTTTTCCGCCCCAGCACCGCCTATCTGCGCTCCTGCAACGATACCATTCAAGCCCTGCGCGGGGAGGACAGCCGCGACATCACCACCAGGCGACAGGATAGCGCGTCCCGCAGCGGCAGAAACTGCATTCTGGAGCTGGGAAACACCGCGCTGTTCTTGTTGGTGGGCAATTGCGGCAGCTGAAGCAGCGGCCTCTGGGTGCGAACGATTGAGAACCTCTGGGGACAACGGTGCCGGAACCGGCTGACTTTGTTGGGGACCAAATAGTGGCATACCCAAGGCACGGCTGTTGGGTGAGAAAGAAGCTTCCTGGGCCTCGGGCGCTTGGGGAGGCCTAAGATCTCTCAAGTTTTGTGCCCAACTTCGTGCCTGTCCAGGCTCGTAGTAAGCGGTCGACTCATTTTGTGGAGCGGCGTTGCCATTCACGCGCGCAGGGGAAAGTGGCCTGGGAGCGGGCATTGTGGAGACCATTGTGCCCATGGGGGTAGTAACCCTTATGGCGTTCGGGTCTCCATTTGTACCACATTCAATCTTGTAGCCCGGGGGCAAGAAGGTATTGAAGCCCTGGATCAGGTTCGGATGACCGGCGAAGAGTGTAGAAACCCTCTCGATGACGCCTGGTGTGTCGATCGCTCCGCTCTTGAAATCCTTCATGATGTCCAAAAATTTGTTGTAAACATCAGGGTGTTCGGCGAACTGAACCTTGACCTGATCAAGATAGCTCAGCGCGTCGTTGAGTATGGGTTGCTGCCCCTGCCCCATGGCCATCTGTCCTTGGGGTCCAGGGAAAGGCATAAGCATCGAAGCCTGTGATGGCGGCTGTACCGCGTGCTGCATCCTGGGCGTGGTCTCTCCCTGCTGCTGAGGGGGGGGTCCTGATGCACCATTGAACATAGGATTGGGTGCACTTGGGCCAACCATCAAGGGTCCGTTGAGTGGCCCAGATTGTCCAAGCAGGCCGTTCGGGCCGTGGATCGTTCGCGCCGATGGAGCCACTGCCACCGGCTGGTGAATCTGGATAGGCGCAGAGTGGTTTTCGTGAGCAGCTTGCTCGTGCTGCAGTCGTTCACGAAGCTCGCGATCGCGTTGCTCAGCTTCCCTCTTGATTTCGTCCTGATGTGCAGCATGCGCTTGCACGATCTCTCGCTCTCTTGTCTCCTGCTCTCTCATGTCTCTTTCACGGTCAGCGCTTGCCTGGGCTGGCGTTGGGCCATGTGATTGATGGAGTGTTTGCGATATGCCCGGCAATGAGTATGTGGGTCCTTGCGGTGCAGACTGTACGTTCTGCGGAGGTGGCCCCGATTCAGACGAAGGCGGTCGCTGCGCAGACTGGTGGGGTGACACCTGCGGGGCTTGTCCAGAAAGTCCAGGTAATGCGGGGAGGTTCTGAGTATGCTGAGCAGTGGCATTTGAAGAATAGAAGGGTGCTCCTGTGGCATGATTAGCTGTGCTTGCACTGATTGTTTGTGAAGGGTACGGACCTGAGGGCGGGGGGAGAACTGTCCCTGGGCCTTGAGCTGGTGATGCGTGGGCCGATGGCTGCTGTGTCGCATTGCTAGGTCTATTGTCCTCGTCATTAGCATCTCGAATACCGAGCCATTGGAAGGAAGGGGTGTAGAGGCGCTCCAGCGCGACTGAATTCATCATGCGTGGGGCGTCGTCCAAGAGAGGAATGGCAGTACGCACCCAAAAGCGCCCAGTGGCCGCGATGCCTGACCTTGGCCCTGCTCAGTTTGCTGCTGACCAGGCACGGGACCAGCTGCCTGTGTCGGCGGCCACCCGTCGCGATGCGTTGGGTTCATCCCGAACAGCGGCGTTACAGCTACTCGTTGGCGTTAAGGTGAAGGCCACGGCGGCAGCGATGGCGAGGACGCGTTGATGGAATGTATGGCCGTCCTAGAGCTCAGAGGCGCTCATCTATAGCTTTGAGCGGAGAGACAATAGGTTGCGAGGCGTGAATAGTCGCTCTGGTGGACGGGTAGGGCCGGTCGCGGGCGATAGGAGCAGGACAGAAACCAGGAACAGGAACTGTCCAGCTCGAGCTGCAGCCGCGATCTGAGCGTCTTCACCAAGCGCTTCACGCAGTAACAGCGCCAAAAAGAACAGTACAACAGTCGCAACCGTTAGAGGAACCGATCGCGCGTCGTAGAAATTAGTTGGCTTGTCACAGCCTCGTGGAGTGATGATGATGGTGGAGGTGATGAGGGTCAAGCTTCTGAAAACGAGCCACGGCGGTATAGTTTCGCCGGGCACCGAGTCAGGGAGCTGCGGTATCCTTCCGCCAAATCAATCATTCACTCATTCAATCGCCATCAAGAAACCAGCAGCACACACACACACATGTCACGCACACAGATGCACATAGGCGCCATGTACACACAATCACACACGTATGCACACGTATTTGCGACCCGGTGACTTTTACCACGCTTGCAACCCTCAAACAAACATCGATGCAGCGGTAATACCACAATGCTGCCTTGTTGACTGAATCACATCACGTGATGTCCGTGCCGTTGCAAGCTTCAACCACATGTTCATACACCCCTGATGCTAACAGTTTGTTATATAGTTGTATTCGGATAGATATATGGAGGGATGGAGGGATAGTCCAACGCCAAAATACGCGTGTGCGCCAGGGAAAAAGAAAGAAACCTCCTACAGAACCCACCTAGGCCCGGTTTCCTCCGCAAGCGCTTCACGAACGCCAAACGCCGCTTGCAAATCGTCCGCCAGTATCGCATGCCTGGGCTATTCATTCCATTTTAGAATATCCATGTGAATGACTCCTTCACCTCGAAGCCTAATCTTGACCTGCCGATGTAGTTAGTAAAGCATCCGAAGTCAATGAGACGAGGACCAACATACTTGATGTCCGCGCTACTAGAACCAATCAACACTTCAAAGGCGCCTTCCTCTGCAATCCAGGCACCCGATTGACCCAGCGATGTGTCAAAGTAGCCCACAGAGTACTTGTCCAACTTCAAGGTGACGTCCTTGGTCTCACCTGGCTGCAGCAGCACCTTGCCGAACGCCTGGAGCTCTTTCTCGGGTCGAGGAAGCGTGGACTTGATGTCTCTCACGTACCCTTGCACGACCTCGTGCGCCGCTACTGAGCCTGTGTTGGTGACAGGAACAGTAATGGTAAGCTCCTCTGCCTCGGAAAGGATCGTGTTGCTGGCAGTCGGCGTTCCATACTCAAATGTTGTATATGTCAGACCGTGGCCGAAGGGGAAGAGAGGTGCAATCTTAGCACGCTCGTAGTGCCTGTAGCCGATGTAGATGCCTTCTCCGTATACAGTCTTGAGGTTCTCGCCTGGCCAGTTGTGGTACGACGGGTTGTCTTCGATACGGACGGGGAAGGTGGTAGGAAGCTTTCCACTCGGGCTCGCGTTACCAAGTAAAACATCCGCGAGAGCGTGACCTGCCTCCTGGCCTTGGTACCATGCCTGTATAATAGCTGGTGCTCGGCTGACCCACGGCATTGTGACTGGTGTTCCCGATTGGTTGACTACAACGGTGCGTGGGTTGGCAGCGAGTACAGCTTCGATGAGGCGGTCTTGAGAGCCGTCCTTGGGCAGATCCATCGTCTGCCTATCGTAACCCTCTGACTCCCATTCTGCATCTAGACCAACGACGACTACTGCGACATCCGCATCCCTTGCCACATCTGCTGCTTCCTGTACCCGGTCAATCTTGTCTTCTTCCTGGTATCCAATACGGCAGCCACCATAGTCGTGGCGACGGCCGATAATGGAAACCTTAGACGCCGGTCGAACCTCATTAGTGCATTCTGCGAGAAGCTCTACAGGTTTGCCTTCCTCCAAGTAAATCGACTTGAGCACATCTTCCGAAGCTGAGAACATAGCCTCGCCCTCCTGTGTCCAGTCCCAGATATCGATAAAGGACTCGCCATTCAGGAACAGTCTACCAGGACCAACAGAGGCGAAGCTGAATGTATGCATGCCGGTTGTTTTTGGAGTCACAATGGCTTTGACTTTGAACGAGTAGGCCGGTAGGACACTCTTTGGCGCTGAATCCCAAAGCCACAGGTCTGTGCTGACTTTGGTCTGAACAATTTCCGGTTCTCCCTTGAATCTGTCACCATTGTAGTATTCCAATCGAACACCTGGCTCGCCCTCTGGTGTTGTGCAGTAAGGTGATGCGAGTGGTAGCCATTTCGAGCTGTCACATCCAAATGCAAATGTGAGTTCGCCATCGAATCGGTCCTTGATACCATCCCACGGAGTAGTCTTGTAGTACGGGTTCAGGCCGGCACTACCTCCTCCATTAGCGATGGACCTCTTGACATTGGGCCCGATCACTGCGATCTTTCTTGCGTTTTTGATAGGCAGGACGTCATTTTCATTCTTGAGCAACACCAGGCCCTCAATACCAGCTTGAAGAATCAGGTTGCGAGTTGCTTCGTTATCGATCGAACGTTCAGCGGGCTCCGGTGTTTGATCGTCCAAGCCTTTCGTCCTCTCCACCAAGTAGAGAACATTAACAGCCGCTTGTTCGATTTCGTCACGTGTAATTTCGCCCTTCTCTAAAGATTCCAAGACTTGGTCCAGCTTTCGCCATTTCGAAGGTCCAGGCATCTCGATATCAACACCAGCTTTGATGGAAGGTCCGGTAGCGTATGTCCCGGTCCAGTCAGAGATAACAGCCCCTTCCCACTTCCACTCTCCTCGCAATATGTCTCTGAGTGAGTGTAGGTGTTCATCAGCATGCACTCCATTGACCAAGTTGTATGAGCTCATGATAGCCCACGGTGAAGCATCCCGAACAGCAATCTCGAAGGGCTTGAGGTAAATTTCCCGGAGCGGTCGTTCAGCAATAATTGCATCGTAAGCCTGTCGTTCTGTCTCTTGCTCATTTCCAACAAGGTGCTTGACAGTCGCGGCAACACCCTTACTCTGAAGACCACGGATATATGATGCAGCTAACTTTCCAGTGAGGAATGGGTCTTCGGAATAAGATTCAAAGTTTCTCCCACCAAGGGGTGATCGATGCATGCAAACGGTAGGTGCAAGTAGAACGTTGGCTCCTCGGGCTTTAGTCTCGTCTCCGAGATGCCGGCCAATTTCTTCCATCAAGTCCACACTCCATGCAGAGGCCATCGAGATACCGCAAGGGAATAGTGCCGCCTAATACTGCCGTCAGCAAGAGAGTCAGAAATCGACCAGATCATATTACCGGAGTGCCATTGGTGAAGTACTCTCCTCGAGCGCCATTAGGTCCATCTGAGGTTTTGATAGATGGCACACCCTTGCTCGGTATGGGCATAGATCTCCAAAAGTCTGACCCAGCCAGTAGTGAGATCTACAAAGGTCAGCAAATATTATTGCGATGACTTTTTTTCAGAGTAATTGAGCGATGAGAGATAATGGGTATCTATGCCACAGTAGAGCTTCCGATTCTCTCTTGGTATGTGCAGAGAAGCCGCGCTCTGCATCTTGACCAATTTGCAACCAGAATTGGTTGAATTTACGGAGTAGAGGAAACAACATTACAACGCTCTTTCGACTACACTTCCATTTTGAACCTCGGAAAAATCGAAAATGGAGTGAACATACCTGCTCCTCTAAAGTTAACTTCTTCGCCAGCTCTCTCGCCCTATCATCCGGCTTCTCAACCCCATAGACCTTTTGCCCAGCCATAGCGAGTGCGTCTTCCTGGTTCGGACTCGTTTCCTCCGGCGTAGTGGCAGGCGTCGACTCTGCAGTTGTAACAGTCTGCACCTGGACATGTGGTGCTTTTAAGCCCAGGTCTTCCACATTCCAATCTACATTGGAAGTAGAGGTCACGAGTTCCATAGCAGCCATAATAAAAGCAAGGTCGATTGTAGGGACGTTTGCTAAGAGTCCAGGGTCTAGACGAGGATAGATAAGCAGCCGCGCCACAACAGGATGAGCGAGCCGTATAAGGTCAATCGCGGTTTGGAAAAAGTATATCGTTTGTACAGAATAGCAAAACGAATGTGAGAACAATGCTCGAGAGGTGTTTGTAGATAATGGGCGCTAGGTTATCAATGTTTTAGTACTGAAGGAGCGTTTGCCCTCGCGTCAAGCCCATCAGATCATGCAGAAAGCTTGTAGTCTAGGGGTCGTAGAGGAGGCTCGAGTCTCCGGAAGTAATTGCGAACAAGCCATGATCCTAGCGACGGATCAAAGCACATCGCAGATCGAATGCGCAGCGAGCCATTGGTTATGTCCCAAAGTAGACCCCGTTTACTACATAGGGACTCCCGGATGGAGTCGACCTGTTTCCGCGTGACTGTACGATTCTTTCTTGGATATGATGGATTTCGATTCTCGCATGTCTTTGCGTGTATATTGCCTTTTCGTCGATACGCATATCTGCCTACATCGACTGCATGCTGGAGGCATAGTGAAGGCATAGACGAGAATTACGGCGAGGGACCAGCGAAAGTTCGTTGATTGATCCAACCGGTCTAGACATCTTCATACGCCCATCCGCCACTGCTGTTGTGCCTACCGAAACAACCAGGCGGCTGAGAGGACATGGTAAACGGTGATAGCGGTCCTACACTGCGGGAGCGGACGAATATCTGCCGAAGCCATGCTCGAACAGCGATCAGAGGCGTTTGTTCACAACAGCCGAGTAGCGGATTGGCCGGAACCTGCGTCTACTCGTGGGAATCGCACGCATCTTGTGGGCGGATAAACTTTTAAACAGTGTTACTGGCAGTGTTGGCGACGGGAGGACGGGATCGAAGCGGCTCGTGCGGGCCTTGACTCCGTGACGGTTGGACTACGACGTGATCTGTCAGCCAAGACTAGCTGATTACCATCGTTACGAGGAAGTGTGCGAGGCCATGGTATTGTACCTAGTCACCTAGTGCAGGAGGACCTTTGCTTGCATGTACATACAGATCCAAGGATAGTCCAGACGGGTCGTTGACAGGCCCCATCTTTCTTACCGAGAATTCATATCGGCGATAGTCTCCGACAATGTGGCAAGCTCTGACTATGAGTAAAGTGAGTACTCAGCAAGACTTCACTGTTTGCATTGATTAACTATTTGTCTGGACATTTCAAAAGACCCTGTAACAGACCATATGTGTCATCATGGTGATCCGCCAATACCTTGCCGATATTCCGTGAACGTATCATCTCAAAGTCAACCGATTAATACGTATAGCCTTCACTAAGAGAGACATCATCTCCAGTCAATATCTGATCCTGTAGGTAAGCTCTGATGACTTTGTGGGGCCTTCACTGAAACAAGTCGTTCGACGAACCAAGTAGCCTGTCATACTGTGCGGGTACACATACCGACTTTCCGGCCCACGACTTGAACCTGGTAAGCCATGGAAGGATCATCTGAAGTCCATCTCGAAGTCATGGGAGTGTATCATAGAAATAAACCTCCATGTTTGTCTTGTGATGAAAGTTCGAAAAAGCGGCTTCTTGAACCGGTTCGCCACTCCTCCGTCCCACACTATCTCTTTGGCCCTTTCCAGACTGTAGACACAAATGATGATGAGGCTGTTGTCGTTAAGACTGACATAGCTTATTCGTGGAACTTCCGTCTCCGTGTCTTTATGCTTTTTGATGGCTTGAAGCTCTAGAATCTGTATAGAACCCCAAGAGTATGTCATGTGATTTTCTGAACCCAAAGAGGACAGTTCAGGTCTCACATTCACCACAAGTCTTGGTGATCTTACTACGTGTTGGACCTGTTTATACTATTCTAGCTCACCATACTCAACCACGCGCTCGAAGCACTAATGTCAAATTACAAGAAGTGAAGGGCATTTAATCTTCTCTAACAATATCCAATCAAGCATCCAAACACGTTATCCTCTAACTCAACACATGAACATCATAGACTGTGCACGCTAAAGAACCAAGAAAACCCCGACTGTGTAAACCTACAGATTCTCAGGGCACACAAAAAAATTTACGCTTGACAAGGAAAAGAGGCGATCATCATCATTCATCCCTCCTCCCTGTCCTTTGTGCTTCCAAAAGAACACTCTGTCTACGCCTCCGAGCTCAAGAAAACTCACCGTACCTGTCAATACAATCTCTCTTGACACTCACCAATCGTCATCATTCGCCTTTTTGCCTTGCATAGCAGCCTGTCGTTGTCTCAAGGCTTCAGCTAGTCCTCCCGCAATGCTACCCCCACTATCTCTAACACCAACATCGGAGCTACTAGCCCCGCTCCCACTATATCCACTATCTCTTGCTGCACCAGCTACAGGTCTATTCTTCGCGGCTGGACGTTTCGCTGGTGGTGCAGGCGGCGCTGGTTTACCACGGACGCCATTCGCTGGACGAGCTGGCGGTGCTGGAGGTGCCGGGGGTGCTGCTGGGGGCGCCTCTTCTAGATACGCGGAAGGAGCCCAACCAGAGGCAGATTTGTCGAGACGCGATGCCAGCCACCATCCTGATGATCATGTCAGAGACTATTACTTTTCTGCGTTAGTTTAATCGTGTAAAAAAAATACATACCATTGCCTTCTTTCTGGGTGACCAGAATGACCTCCCCCTTCGAAACGCTAAGCTCACCAGCTGACTGGCCCGCAAAATCATACATGGCACGATACCGGGGCTCTTTCGGAGCAAGAGGAGCAGCAGGGGGTGCTGGAGGAGGTGGTGGTGGAGGCGCTCGGTTCGATGATGTGGATGTATTGCGGGCATGAGCGGATCCATTTGATAAAGCGGCAACAGGCTGCGGTACAGGCTTTGGTTGTTGCACAGCGGCAGCAGGCTGGGGAACAGTGGCAGGCGTGGGTCGAGGACGACTGGCCAATTTTGAAGGACCGCCGCCCGGCCCACCGGGACGCAGCAGCTTGCCTTTCGTGATTGGCTTCGCAGCAACCTGCTTTCCTTTGGGTGTTGGTTTTGATACTGAATTGGGTGGTTCTCCTGGTCCAGTATGAATGGTGCCACTCTTGTAAGTGTCATCTCGAGGTACGGCAGGATCTTTCATAGTCTTGATCTGGGCTGGCTTGCCTGGCTTTTTATTATACTCGATACTGTGCAAAGTTAGCGTTGATTGAGGATAATCACAGAAAGATAACTTACGTATCTCCGATCTTTAGGTTCAATGACCCTCGAAGTACGGTCTTCAGCTGAGTAAAGAATTCTGTCTTGAAAACACAATTCACAAGTGGATCAGGCTCCTGAGGTGAACCGACGCCGATAGAAAACCAATCGTCCTTAAGCTTTGAACAGCTAATGAACTTAATAGCACCAACAGGGATAGTCCTCTCGGCCTGGATTTGAATCTGTCGGTTAACCAAGACCTGTTTCACGAGGTACACGTTCTTCTGGGTTAGGATAAGTTGTCGAGCCTCCGGCTTAGATGATCGACCGAGCTTAGAGACCAACACCTCAGCTCTACACGAGAAAGGTACCTCCTCGTTGCTGGAAATACCGACAGCATTCGCAATCACTTCGCCTGGGCCGCCCTTGTTGCCGATACCTAGGTAGTCACCCATGAATCTGCGAGACCCAATCAAACTGAACCTTCGCCTTTCCTTCCGACCTCCGAGTATCTTGTGGCCTTCGTCTCGGATTACAATGAATTCCATACCGCCATTGACTCGTCTCCAGAACCTCTGTATCCGGGTAGCGCATTCGGCACGGTAACGAAGGTAGTTTCTCCAGGCACGCTGTATACGGATGGCCATGTTGTGCCAGTATCTGTCTCGCATGGTTTCTAATGCGAACAATGTTTCAGGTGTCTTGATGAACACTTTGGTGGTGCCCATCTGGAATTCTTCTGACGGAATATTGGTGTCGCGCAAGATCTGTTTCGCTCCAGTTTGGAAGTCTCCAGTCCAAGTGTACTCGCCAGCATAGCCGGTCTTGGGCGACAGAAGGAAGAATCGTTCGACAAACTTTTCAAAGGTTTGGCGGGACGCGAAACCAGCACGTCGAATGCGAACGTTTTCCTGCAAACCGAGATACTTGATCTGATGAAGAACGTTGGGTTCGTTATACTCCGTGGGCGACTTGTTCTCGTTCGGTTTGATCGTTCGAATGTATGATGGTTGCGCTTTCATAAGGGTTGCTACAAGGTCATTGGCTGAAGCCTTGATCTTATCACCTGCCGTAGGCGGTCGTCTCTTATTATCAGTGTCGACTTGATTGGGGAAAAGGGCATGGACGAATGTGTTCGAACTATTGCCTAGAAGCAGCAGTAGGTCCTTCAACAATTGATCTTTGTTCTTGTCTGTCATACCCTCGACGACGTAGTCCACGTCACCAGCGTAATGCTTGATAACAAACCGTCCCTGGCGGGGTGTAAAGTTGGGATTGGAAGAGAGAGCGCCGAGCCTCTGCACAAACGTCTGGTCAGCGGCCGCTGGATCGGCATTGGCAATGGCGCAAGCATCATTAAGGGCGGAAAATACTCCTGGCGGCCTCTTCTCTTCGATGAGCTCGCACACCACTTTGTTGTCAAAGTATTTGATGGGAGTCCATTGGATCTGCTCTCGCGCGTACTCTTCTTGTTCCGCTTTCAATGTCAACTGGATGAAAATCTGCTGCAGCTTTTCGTTCACGTAGTTGATGCACAACTGCTCGAAGCTATTCTTCTCAAAGATTTCAAACCCGTAGATATCCAGAATACCGATAGAGTAGGCCATCGTGCCTCGGGCTTGCAATGATACGTTTACGCGTTCCACGATCCAATCGAAAAGATTAAAGTAGATACCCTTCGCGAGCGCGTCACGTACTGCAGTTGCTTGCGCAGGATTTAGCGGTACATCATAAACGGATCCCCTTCGTCCTCCACGGCTTGTCTCCATGACACGGATGGTAAGGGCTTTGTTGACATGTGCAGAGTCTACTTCAAGAAGATACGCCACAAAATCGACGACCGATTGATCGATGATCGCGGCATTTCCCGAGTCATCCTCCTGGAACGTTACATTGCCCAGCCATAGTATCGCTGCAAGCATGCGAAATATGTTGTCTTGCTCGCCTTGCGACAGGCCGATAACTTTCATTGCATTCAAGGTGTCTCTGAATTCGGCATGGTCGTCGATACCCTGAACATCATAGCATTTCGATTTGCTGGTGTATAAGTATGACTGTGGCTGTTGAATACCGAACGATTCTGCTAGGGTCAGCTCTTGTTCTCTGTACGTGTACAATTTTCTTACGTCTTTGACTTTCAGATGCCGCCTTTGCGAATTGATAGAAAATATGGAAATTGCGCTCGTTCGTGATCTGCCCAACCACTCTTGACTTCTCCAAAAGATAATTGTTGATGTTCGCTCCTACTGGTTCGCCTTGAGCGTTGAACTGAATCTCTAGATATTTTCCGAATCGCGAGGAGTTGTTGTTCCTCAGCGTCTTTGCGTTCCCGAACGACTCGAGTAGAGGATTCGTGGCCAGCACCATGTCCTTTATCTCCTGGATCGAAGAGTTGCTGCCGCCCGATACATTCGCAATGTACTGCATTATCCGCTTAGCCGCTTCGGTCTTTCCTGCTCCCGACTCTCCAGAAATGATAACACACTGGTTGTCTTTGTAGGCGTTCATGTTGTAGTACGAGGACTCGGCAATGGCGAAAACGTGCGGTGGCATCTGATATTGTTAGCCTGTGGCTCGCATTGCCGTCTAATTCCATACCTCCAACCTGTTCTTGCCCTTGTAGCTTTCCAACACCTGATCTGTGTATATGCCCACTGTGCGCTGTTAGCACCTATCACAATAGCTTGGGTTCTGCCACATACGATCCCGAAAAGGGTTGACAGACACTAGCACATGCCCAATGTATGTCTACCACCGATATCAGCCCATAGTCCCGGTTGCCTCGTTATCGACACGTCGCAGAGTTGTCGCCAGGGGCCTACGCACATAGATCTCCGCATTCTCGAACCGCTTCTTCAAATTATCGTTGATCGCCTCGTTTGAGATCTTGCTAATCAATGTAAGGTCTGATACGCCGACCTCTTTTTTCTTGGTGCTTTCGAATACGGCCTTTTTCGCAAACTGCGCTTTTTGGCCACCGCCGCCACCGGCCTCCTTCTTGCGCCCGGCACGTTTCGATACCGCCTTTGGCTACAGATAGTCAGCGCTCCGAATGCCTTCGTATGGGAGGACTGGGAGACATACCGCCATAATTGCTGCCCAACCCTATGCTCACACTCCTCAGTACGAAGGTGCTATATGGACAAGGGAGAGCTTCGAAAAAGTCGACAATATGTACAATTACAAGGACGCCTTCGGTATTAGAGAAGGAGGCGTGGTTGTTGGGTGCTTCAGTTTGTCGGATGTGAGGGTGTCAGTGCTGTGTCCCACAGTCCCGAGCCTCGTCGTCACAGGGCAGGAGCGCGGGCGGGTTGTTCTTGCCGCCTCCAGCCACAACAGCACAGCCACTCATGCCACGCAATGCTTGAAACACCCAATTGCTCCCCACCAAGATTCCTAATCCTTTATTTGTACTTTGTATGGAGAGGCTTGTGGAAGTTCCATGCCATATTCACATTGGCATATGGACTGGCCATCAAAGAATCTATCTGACCATTCTCGACGCTTTGCCACCCTGGTGTGCACAGTTCCATCATCTATCTATCTATGGCCATTGCCGCGCGTCATTTCTTGGCCCATGAAACAGACATCCGCTCTGTTGAACGTCAAAGGAATTTACACAACAACACGATAACTCTCCGGCCATGTTCTGACATGGGACGAGGTCAAAAATCCTCGATTAGATCCAGATCTTGCTATGAAGTGATTCATTATCCAAGCGGTGGTATGAGCCAGGAAATACACACTGCAAGGGCGCATATACTATAATTACGTTTGATGGTGAGATTAGCCTTGAAGGCAGACCGCAACACTGACTTGTTGACGACATTTTGCACAGTAAATTCCTCGGTGATGAGTGAATTAATATGTTCCCAGTGGCTGCTTAGTTCTTATCTACTTCGCTTTGTCCGTATCTACAGACGGACGCGAAACTCCTAAGGTATGAGCGAGCGCTCGAAGAAAAGACTGGTAGAGACAGAAAGACGCCGTGCCTATGCAAATGCAACAAGTAGCAATAACGCTCATCCAAAACGCCATCTCTTGCCAGGTGAGGCAAACCATTCGTAAAACCGAGGCATGGAGATGACCAAACCCTCAGAGAACATCGCCGCCATAACGCCCTACGCTTGACCAATCATGCCTCTTGCGATCCGATGCGAGTTGCGGTCCCGTCCATTCCCATTCCGTGGGCTTGCGGAGACAGCCTATACCACCTCCTTCTATCCATTCTGTAAACACGCCCTGGATAAATTCTATCTTGGCCCTCAACGCATTACTTTCCGTAAGCTCTTTGTACAAATCTTCCCTGTCAATGGAACCGTACATAAGCTGTTGAAGAGAGCCGTATAAGGTTTCGCGCATCTTGACGTAATGCCATGGCACCTCGCTGGTTTCCCTCAGGATCTCCTGGGCTTTCGCTGGGAGACAGACAAACTTGCCGTATCCGGCGTCCGACGATAGTACGAGTTTAGTATGGTCTGGGAAATTGAACTGGACCTTGGGTTAGCGACATCACAATCTATCAAGCTACAACCTACCTGAAAAGAACCATCCTCAAAGCCCCAGATGCCTAGGTTACCCAGGCGCTGGTAGAACTTGACAAAGTTAGGCCTGTCAATATCCCCTTTCCGCATGTCTTCCTCGCCCAGTTGCATGCACATGTATTTCGCAAATTTTTGCCAGTAGCATCGTATGTCCTCCTGGCGACGTGAATCAGTGATTGATATGCGCGATATGCCCTTGGTCTTTCGTGTGGCCGCATACAGCTGTATGGGAATCTCTTTCGAGTATTCTGGGGTTTTGGAGAGTTCCTTGAGATGGTGGACGCCGTTCGTTACAAAAGCGACAGTGACCGGAAAGTTTTCCGTGGCTGTCATCATACAGCCTACACTGCCGTCCTCAAGAACGTAACCGACTCCATATTTTCGGGAATAGTCCACCCACTTCGACACAAACGGCAGTTGAGGGGGCTTTTCGCGTCTGGAATAAGATGGCTTCCTCTCGAGTGCACGCGTTAAGTTGTCTCGAAAGGTAATCAATCGTGCCAATGTCGCTACGGGGTCCGTTGCCGGGAGTTCAGAGCTCAATGCACGAAGAAGTGGAGGCCGACTGACAGCCGACTGCGAAACTGCAGGATTTGGAGCTGACGAATCAGCTTTTTGTGTCGTTCTAGAAGAAATCTTCGATATCCGCAATTGAGGTATCTCAGAAGGTGGTTGTTCCTGCTCTTTGTCCTTCGATGCCTCCCTAGCTGACTTCGTGCGCTGCGACGAACGTGTTTCCTTTGGTACTCGTAAGGGTACTGCAGCGGGAGCCGTAGCTGCAGTCACTCGCCCGGGATTAGATATCTTTCGAACGGTCCTCATCCGGGTGGGCTGTTTGTCCACCACTCTTCGTGCCGCTACGATTTCAGGTGATGGCTCCTTGTTTTCCTTCAAAGTTGGGAGTGCCTCCTCTCTCCTCGTCGTACGTGTTGGCCGCCCCTTGAAGCGATCATTTCCTGTAGTCTCTAATAGCGCATGGCCCTCTGACGACGATTCTTTCTCTTCTGTAATGTCACTGAGCCCTCCAGCTGCTTGGAACGGCCACTGGACGCGTGCTGGAAATGGAAGGTATACGATGTCCTTTGCGAATGGTATATTGGGCTGTTTGCCCGATTCGATCTCTTTCTGACAATCTCTTGCAACTGTCTTATTCCTTCGGCTCCCATATGCTCCGAATGATTTTCCTGGCTCGTATTCGCCTACAGCAGATGCCTTGCACATTGTCCACCACTCTTCCGTGTATCCTCGCTTAATGGTCGTGGCAGAGGGTGGGCGTACCTTGGGCCATTTGGGAATGCGAGAGGTGCAACCACTGTCGAGCTGTAGAGGTATGTGCCCTAGCTTGAAAAACGGGTGGGCTACGATCTGATCTGGGGTTGGTCGTTCGTCTTCATGGACAAGGAGCAGCGAGACAATATCTCGCAAGTCATCGGTGATCTCGTTCGAGAATTTGGCAAGGTCGGGCCAAGTATACTCGCGTGCTTTGAGTTTTCGGTAGATGTCTTCACGTTTCGCAGCGTGGAAAGGCGCCCTGCCGACAGCGAGAGTGTACCTATTCGAGTTAGCTTCTGTTTACCAATCTCATATCTTATGCGCACATACATCATGATACCAATGGCCCACAAGTCCACCTTCTCATCATGGCCCTTACCAGTCTTCTCGAGCACCTCCGGCGCGAGGTAGTTCGGCGTGCCGCACATTGTGGTCCGGCGAATAGCACCGTAGTCGCTCTGCGAAACAAGCAACGCCGCCAGTCCAAAGTCGCCTACTTTCACATTCATGTCCTTGTCGAGGAACAAATTTCCTGTCTTGAGGTCTCTATGTACAATATTCCGTTGGTGTAGGTATTTAATGGCGCCGCATGTCTGGATCATGAATCGTCGAATCTCCGGCATGGTAAAATATTTGCGCTTCTTGATGGCGTCTGCGAGGGAGCCGTTCTCGCAGAGCTCCAATACAACATAGGTGCTTGGGGAAAACGAGAAGGCGCGGTAAAACTCGACTATATTTGGATGCGATAGCTTTGAATGTATCTGCAGCTCGGTGACAAACTACAGCATGTCAACAAAGTACGGAGGGGTTTTCGAGGGCAAAGGCACCTTTTGCGCCAGCTTAGGCGGTTCCATCTTCGATTTTACGATCTTCAAAGCGACTGTAGTGTTTCCAAGGTGTTCGTGACCCAGCAGCTTTGCACGGTGGCAGATGGCGAAGCCGCCTTTACCCAGTTGAGGTCCAGTTTCATACTGCAGGCCCTCTGGGTCGCGCACCACCTCTGGGGGCGCGTCGGCATGAACAGAGGAGGCAGACATTGGGTGGTTGTGTAGCTTGGAGAAACAATGCAGAAGTCGGAGTGCTAAGAAGTGTTTGGTAAACAGTGCGGCTGTTGCCAGGGCACTATTCTGAAGGAGTACTAGTGTATGCATTAGTCATCATACCCTACTGGAACTGTGAATGCACCTACAGGTATCGACCCGCCATAATTTCACTCACAACTAGTTATTATCTTCAATTATTGCTCGGAAAGCTACCATAAGCTTCGGTGGATTTTCGTGTATTTTCTCCTCTATGGGGGGCGCCTTTCTATAACCGTTTCGTAATTTCACTTTTCACTTTTCACTACGCTTTCCTCAACCTTCCGACATAGCTATCCACTCCCCCCCACATTTATAAGCCTTGGATCGCACTTCCAATTCCACCGCCATGAGTCTTACGCTTAAGGTCACGTCTCTTGCCGTGAGGACACTGGCCAAGCCTATTGCCGTACACACCCCCACCTCGCCCCTCTGAACCACAGCTCACGGCATGCTCAGAACCGAATCAAAAGCAGCGCCCACGAGCACGAACGATTCCGGAGGATATGTGTTCGCTTTGCACAAGGTCTACATCGCGTCGATATGCGCATGCGACTTGGTTTGCTTCAAGACCCCGCGGTCATCGATCGGCAGATTGCGAAGGAGGTCAAGGCCGCAGAAGCTGCTCGAAGGCAGTCACAGGCGCCAACAGCCAAAACCGAGGCCGAAGCAATAGCAGATGAAAACATGACAAAACAGGAGAGGGAAGCAGCAAAGAAAAAGGTGGAGGCAGCTCATCGACCACGCATAAGGCCCCTATCGGAAGCGAAGGCAATTGAAACCGGTGCGAATTTCATCTCAGAGACCTTCATCTTCGCTGTTGCTGTAGGTGTTATTGTGTTTGAGCAGTGGCGACAGAGACGGAAGGCTCAGAATCAACGAGATGATATTCGAGAAGACATGGAGGAAATGCGGGTTGAGTTGGAGCGCGTTAAGGTTCAATTAGCAGAGATGGAAGCGCGGCATCCGCAGCCTAACGGAGGACTTCTTAGTATACTGAAAGGGCAAAACGGAACTCGGAAAGCAGAAGAGAAGCCGAACATAGAGACCAACGCCTCGAAAAGTCAGACTCCGATGCCTCCTGTTGCAGCGCTCCTGTCCGATATAGAACACTCAAAAGTGCAGCAGCCTGGTTCCAGCGGAAGCTGGTTTAGCTTCTTTGGAGGGAAGCACGCTGCGAAGGAGGCCGAAGAAACCCTGAAAGAAGAGAGTAATGCTACGCCAGAAGCGAAGACGCCATACGGAAAGCAACCACTGTCGAAGCCACCCACAGCAATGCTACCAGTTAACGAAAAGTAGCAAAGCTTCGTTCCAGTGCCAGCTCCGATGCCAGCTCGAAGGGCTTAAGTACCAGCTCGACCGATATTAGTGTTCGCACTTGTTCGTTCTGACTGATCACTGTACAGACTTTACACTCCTCTCATGATACCCCAATGTAACCTTTTTGAAAGTCAAACATTTGAAAGCAGACTTGTATAGATCCCCACTTATCCGTAAAGATGATGCCTGTAAGATAGAGCGCACTGAGGGCGGATGTAGAATTATCAGGTTGTACAACTTTGATCATGAAATCCTAAATAGATAGATTGATAAATAGATAGATACTTTATGTATACCTAAGTATGTAGGTAAACATGAACTGCAAAACATATCGTTACTGAGTCAGAACGTCAGCGACCCTTCCTTCTTATGTAGCTGAGTGCCAATCTGTCTACAATCATATCAAGAAGGTGCAACCTCTAGTGCCTTCCTCACGACGTCAACATTGCTTCATCTTCCATCGCTCCTCTCGACGTTCAACAGCTTCTTTCGTCCGCCATCTGTATACTCCCTAATTTTGCCAATCGCTGCCCCGTCTCATTCAACCCTCAACATGCAGCAAGTCGCGTGTGACTGGCATAGCTTTCGAGAAAAACGATCGCATCGCGGCACGAATGTTTTGAATTCATTTCCAGATCCGAGACGACAGGCGAGTCAAACTGAAATCTGTTCAATGGGGGTATTTACTGATCAATGGCAATCGTGAACCCAGGAACCAGCAAATATCGACAAGAAATACCCACCCCAGCTCGATGGACCATACGACCAACACAGCTACCACTCTCAGAATGACGCATTCACTTATCGCTCTTGTCACCCTCAGCACAAGCAATCTCAGAACATGATACTAGCCCCGAGCTCTCAGTATCCAGCTCCGGCACCAAAGCCTCCAGCTGGCCAGCAAGCCCCCGGCTCAAACCCCACCATTCCTAGTACAAAGAAGAATATCTTCACAGACATCCTGCCATTCTGCCTACCCGAGGGTCAACTCACGGAAGCTCAAGTCATCGGTCTTAGTGATCTAGCTGGAAGCTTGAAAGAGGTCATGCTACTGGCGCTGCGGGCTCGGGAGGATCCGGATGTAGGTAGCGCTTTGATTCAGGCCGTGGGAGAACATACTGCGCATGGAATTGTGGAGTTTTTTGAGCATGAGTTCGAAGCATAGATGAGGGCTGGACGGCTTTCTACGAAGCCACGTACTAGGAAGACTGTGGAGGAAATCTATGGATGAGACAGTTAGAGACAGTCTAAATGAGCAGAAAGCAGGCGCCACAGGCTCATAATAGAAGACGGGAAAATTTGTTGATACAGAGTCGATACTCTTGAGTCATTTCATAGCGACAGAAAGTTGCTACATACACACGCCAAAAGAAGTATTAAACTTCCATACAACAAAGTCTCGCCATGGCATCTGTATACCATATAATCGATCATTTAGTCCAGTTCGACCCACACTAACGTCCCACCGCTCAGAGGAACAGGGTCGAAGCCGTCAGATCGCGCACTAGCTGCAACCAGACCTAACCATCCACCCACCCTATACGCATATTACCATACTTACGAATTCTTCGTCACATTATTCAATCCAAGGGCCGCTAGCGCCGGACCGGCATCCAAATCCATCTTAATAGTATTACTCTTGATCGCTTCCTCAAAGTATGGAAGATGTTGTCCATTTGAGATACTGCTATTACCCACTAGTTCGATCGGCAGAATGGCATTCTTGTACTTCGACGTGACAAGCTGTAAGACCTTGAGTTGGTCGAGAGTGCTCTGCATTGAGATGTTGTTGAAGCCGGGCTTGAGTACCATGTCGGGCACAAGTGCGTAGCCAATGGATGAACCGTCAATGGCAAGGTTCATAGTCACGTTGCCGAGGTCGAGGGTCATCACACTAGGGTTGTCGATGAGCACTCTGCCGATCATGTTGGAGCCGTCGGGAAGCACTTCGTTGACGCCGGAGAGGATTTTTAGGTTGCTGATGCTCATTCCTTTGAGCCTGTTGAGACCTGTCTTTGCTGTTAGCGTTGTGTTTTCGAAGCGAATGTGAGGGTTGAAAAGCGGAATTGACTTACCCTTCATAGTTATCTTCTTGTTGTAGTCGACAGACATTGCTCTCAGACCAGACTGGTGCACCTTTGTTTTTCCGGATAGGAAGACATCGAAGCTTTCGCTGCCGATGACGACTCTGTTGTACTCCTTGAACGAATTCATGTTGGCGATGGGAACGGGCTGGTCGATGGTGATTTTGGTCTCGGCCTTTGCCTTTGCCTCCGGAACATCTACGTAGATGAAGGGTTCCTTTCCTTGCAGAGAAAGGGAAGCTCTGAACTTGTCGAGTGTGGGGTGGAAACTGCTGCTACTCTTTGCTGTGCTCACAATCTTGAGATGGATACCATTTTCCGTCGGTTGGGTGACTTCCTGGGAGTCAACTTGAAGCGTTGAAGCGTTGATGTCGTGTTGCGCTTTTTTCGGGATAGCCACAAATATAATTGGAAGAACAATTACAAGCACTATGACGATCAAAACGAGGCAGTCTGAGTGTGTTAATTAGTCTCAACTGCGGTCGTATGAGAGGTACAGAGATACTCACCACACCACCAAAACTTCCTGCAGTGGTTCTTTACGCGAGAGCCAGCGCCTGGCCTAGGTCCTGGTGGGTACAATGTGTTCATAACACCACCCCTCTTCTGATGAGGTATTCCGTCTCCGTTGACGACTTCATCCTTCGTCAATCCCTCAGTTTTATTCTCCATTTTGGTAGCTGCAGTGTCGCGCAATCATGCAGAGAAGAAAAGACGAAGTGTTCTAGCGGCCGTCAGAAGTGAACAGTCCACGACCCAGAGTTCAAGAACACAAGCTGTGGAGGATTGACAGGGGAGGAAACTTATAATATTTGCGACAAACTCTGTAAAAGAGGCACATGCCCACCCCGAAACGAAAATCCTCATCTGTAATTACTCGGGCAACCCCTGAACAAAGTTGGACAGTTAACCGACAGGATGGTAGATCATTTGGGGTCTTGAGAGGGGAGGGATGTGGTGGCAACGACCCGCTTGAGAGATGATGGCGAATGGGAGTATTTGGGCGTAACTTGTTAAGGTAGGCTCCCGAGGTGGCATTCATACATCCTAGAATGAAGGGTAATACCGAGGTCACTCCTCTTCACATTGCATGAGCACATGCTTTTCCTTGTCCCCTTTCTGTGGTTGGCATTGCGGCTGATATTTGCCTGCAATACCACAATCCTATCGATGTTCACTGACTGGCTACGAGCTCAGGGTCTAGATTGTGACCACGAAAAGCGAGCTATTAGTACTAGAGGCTCCGATTGAGAGGGCCACGGGAATTTGACAGTTGCATGAGGACCCGCTGCCATCGTTCGTGGTTGGCAGGGATAAGATGAGAGTCTGCACACCATGAGCAGATGGCGGGTTAGCGAATTACCCATGTCGGAGACTGTAGCATTTCGAGCTTAGTCCCAAGTTGCGTGTGGGGTAGCGCGTTGACCAATGCAAACGTTCAGCCGGTCATTGTACGAAGTATCTACGGATATCAACCTGCTTTGGGGAGTTACGGTTATTGCTTCCGCACTCCCGTTCATGCGCCATGATCAATTCTACGTATGAGAGGGAGTTGACCATGGCCCGGCGCATCGTTTCTATTCACATGAAACCGAGCGTTAGTGTCCCGAGTGTGTAGCAGTGAGACTTCGAGATATCTACATATTGTATGTCGGTGTTGGGAATAGATTGTCAGTGAATCCTACCACCTGCGGGAACTACGCCGCAGATACTCACGTGATACTGTCGTATGCAGTGCAGACGGGGCTCGGTAATATCCGGCAATGCAGGTATTATGTATACGGAGTATACTCCGTAGAAGCAGTGCGACCCTACGGAGTACGAAGTATTACACGGCCACAAGCAGTATCTAGATTCGGGAGCAATTCTCGAAAGCGCCAATCTTACAGGTGGGAATTATGGAGCCTATCGCGTATGATGAACGATCAGAAAAAGGAAAGGAAAAGCCAAGTGTGAATATCAGTGGGTCGGACGTTCATAGCTGCAAGCGAGTGAAGCCCCAGGAACGTGCCAGGCCAGGGGAAATCTAGCTACGGATGTGCAAACGGCCAAGCCACTGACTAAGCGACTTAGTCAGTGCTTCTTCAAATGCTCAATTCCGACTTCGACCACAACCGCAATTGTACAACCACAAGCCACGACGTCAACAATCATGGCGCAGTCAGATGAGGAAGATGATTACATGAACATGGTTTTTGAGGATGCGCCAAAAGCACCAAAATATGAGACGTCCATGCAACGGGCAGCGCGAAAGCGGAAAGAGGTATATACCACCGTCGAACTCTGACATGAAGCTCAGGAAGCTAACGGTGTTGTATAGGGTGAGGCAAAAGCGAGAATAAAATCGAAAGCCGAGCGCGAAGCCGAAGCGGAAGCAACACGGGAAGCATCATTAGCAACCGCCCTGCCCGAAACCAACAAGGGCTTCAAAATGATGGCTAAATATGGGTTCAAGCAGGGCGACTCTCTGGGTAAATCAGAGGACGCGCGAAAGGAGCCAATCAAAGTGGTGGTTAAAGAAGGCAAAGAAGGCATCGGGCTGGAATCTGAGAGGAAGCGCAAAAACAGGGAAGCTTTCGAAGAAGCTGCGCGCGTCGCGAAGAAGATGAAGGAAGAGGAGGGGGACTTCCTCGAGGAACGCAGACAGCAAGACAGGGAGAGGAAGGCAGAACGCGATTTAGACAATGCGCAAAGAACGGCAGAGCGATTGTTCGACAAAAATGCCGAGGAGAAAGACACAGCGACCGCCGAGAAAACAGCTATAAAAGACATCAATGTCTTGTGGCGGGTTCGTCTCTGGCGTCGGGCTGAAAAACAGCGCGACCGTCAACAACGTCGCGAACTTAACGATAACATCTCCTCACGCCTCCCACGTTATGCTGACGAAGACGAGCAGAACGACAATGACACCAAGACTGCTCTAGGTCATGACGTCACACCGTTCTACACTTCACTCGAAAACGAACTTGAGGAACAGGACCCAGAGCTAGCTGAATTTGAGGCTTTACCTGTAGCGGAGCGTCTGCAAAAAGTCCTCGAGTTCCTCCGAGAGACATACAAGTACTGCCTCTACTGCGGCTATCAATATCCAGACATAGCCATGGAAGGCTGCCCTGGTGTGACCGAAGAAGATCATGACTGAGTCAATCGTCATATTGAAACCTGTGCAGGGTCTTGAACACTCTGTAAGGCTGGATAATGATGATTTGGCCAGAATTCTGATGCACCATTACTAATATTACTACTCCATGGGCTGCAAAAGCCAGCGGCTCTAGTTCTGATATGATAATGAGTATCGTTTTAACTGGATCTATTATTCGGACTCCTTTGTCGCCGCGGGGGAGGGTGTCTTCAAGTGCTGAGAACACTCTACAAATGATGAGACGATGAGTTAGACCTTGCTGCGCCACTTAGATAGATGACAATACCATAGAGTAAACGAGAATTGCACTCTTATCCGCTCTCATGTTTCAACAAGTGATGTAAAATGTGATAATTCTGATATTTTGCACGGACCATCACGTGCCAACGCGCTCGGCGCGTTTTCGTACGATTCGTGACTTCTTACCGCACTTTTGACACCCATTTCATCAACATACGTCTTACCCATCCCATTCCGACGATGGAACATGAGAGGTGTTATATATACACTCCGCTTGAGGAAGAGGAAAGGCCATCGAAACGGCAACGAACAAGCAATACCAACTTCCAGCCAAAGCTTACAGAGCGATTATCTACGTATCGAGCAATATGGAAGCAACAAGAACAATGCATACAAGTGAGTAGCTCAGACAGTTGTATTTATCCTATTCTCACCAAGCTAGGCTACATTGGAAGAGGCAGATAGCACCACACAAGGGCATATCGTCAACTTTGTCACAACATCAGTATCGCCAGACGATGATCCCCGAAGCTTAATACCAACAGGCTTAATTGTCGCAGGGCCTAGCATTGCTTCGCATGGACCTTTTTTCACACGTCTTGGTCGTAAAATTCGAGAGGAAAGTAATAGTGCCTATGTGGTTTTGACATCGACAGAGAGTCCAAATTTGAAGACGCTGCTCAAGAATCTTATAAAAAAAATCACATCACGTGTTGACGATGATGATGATGCCGATCTTATTCATCCCGTTACTGCTTCTTCTAGGAAGGGGCCGAAGTTGCTCGACTTTGATCTCGGCCATGTGCACGAGTGGCAAAGGAAGAACAGGGCGCAGAGTGTCGTTGTGGCTATTCAAGATAGTGAGGCTTTTGATGCGGGGATACTGATTGAGCTTGTTGATCTATTTTAGTATGTTTCGTATATTTCATAAAAAGCTCTACTAACAGTGGTAGCTCCTGGCTTGACCGCCTGCCCTTCATGCTGTTATTCGGCATCGCGACCTCCACGGAGAGCTTTGAAGACAGGCTGTCCGGGAATTCGTTACGCTACTTGAAGGGCCAGAAATTCGATGTCACGCAATCGGATGTGATCATAGAAAAGCTCTTCAACGCAACAGTGGTCAATGCCAATGTTCCTGTTCGCATCGGGTCCAGTTTGAGCCGTCGTCTGCTTGACAGGCAAAAAGACCATGTGCAAAATGTTCAGGATTTTGTAGATGGCTTGAAGTACGCCTACATGTCTCACTTCTACGCCAGCTATCCCACGATACTTTTGAGGGACAAAGTGGCTTTCAAAGATCTGCCTGCCGATGCTTTCGAAGCAGTACGCAATCTGCCATCTTTTAGGAGGTGAGAGGAGAGCATTCTTGCTAGACCACTCATCACTGACATTTTTAGATGGGTTGAAGAACTCTTGGAGAACGGAAATACCCACGATGTTCGCAAATTACTTGATTCCAATCAGTTCCTTTACCAGCAAATTACCGAGCACATCCAATCAGGCCAGCAGGCTCTCACTTCCCTCGGCAATGCGGCCATTCTCCTAGCTCGCATCCGGGAATCGATTCAAATGATGCCGTCGGTGCGCCTGTCAACCATCTGGACTCGAGCAGCCGCTGGCGAGCTCTTAGGCACTTCGTTGTTGCGTGAGACCATGCTATCAATCAAAAAGACACCCTCTGACAAGCTGGCCCAACTGCTCGTAACATTGGGAGAATTAGCTATTGAGGACTCTTCTATTGACATGAAAGGGTTTCAACGGGAGTTGACCAAACTCAATAAAGAAAACTCCAGCTCAGCGCCCCTACGAAGTCAGGATGACGTACGCAACGATAGTCTTCGCACGACAGTCATTGCACAGAAAGTTCTGCTCAGCAAGCACAAAGCCGCGCTCTCAGAAAAAGATAAGGCGTACTCTGACCTGGTTGCTCGTTTTCATGACAAGCTCAACGAATACTTCTCCTTGGTTCTGATCGACCCACGAACGCTTTTTCTCTCAGAAGTTTTGATGTATGACTCCAAGTCTCCACATACCGAGGTCTTCCAACCCAAGCCCCGGTTTGCGATTGAGCGCGCTCTTGCTTCTCCGCATGATTATCTGGGATGCGATTGTTGCGGTGGCGACAAGGAGGGAGAGGGTATCTTGTCAGCTACTCAGCCAGCGGCTGCCATTCTCTACCAGCTATATCTCGAGTCGGGGGCGTTTATTAACGTCAGTGATCTTTGGTCCGCTTTCAATGCTATAGCTGGAGAGGGAGAAGAAGATGAGTCGAAGACTATGTGAGTGCTGGGTTTGTCTTTTGCCTAGGTTAGACTAACGGCGTGTAGGGCTCTCATGCAACGTGCGCTTGCCGAGCTGAAATACCTTGGATTCATTAAGCCCAGCAGGAAGAAGACTGACCACATTGCTAAGTCGATGTGGAGAGGCTTGTAAACGTCGTGGTCGACCCTTCCTTTCGTACTGTATAATATATACACTGTCGCAATTCATCGACTCGGCTTCGGCGCCGTATCACACAATGTCCCACAACTTTTACATGTCCTTGCCTCCTTGTCCGCTTTGAAAGCCTCCACGCCTTCCTTTATCTGGGTTCCCAAATTAGTGCAATGGAAAGCCTTCTCATGCACCTTCTCCTCGCATTTTTGACAATACCACCGCAGCCTATCCAAGCTATCCTTTGGCCGTGGCTGCTCCATGACTATTCCTACAGTGTCCGCGAACCGTACTGGATTATGAGGTGTATTGGCTGGCAACAAGAACATATCTCCTTCGTTTATATGAATATCGCGGAACTGGCCGTCATCGACTATCTTGAGCAACATGGAGCCCTTGTACTGGTAAAACCACTCGGGTGTCTCGTTGATGTGGTAATCCGTTCGCGCGTTGGGACCACCGACGATCATTATAGTGAGAGGGTCGTTATAGACGCAGTAGTTGTTTACGGGGGGTTGAAGAAGGTGTGAGTTTTCGGATACCCTGGGACGGATTAGCCTGGGGCCGACAATGGCATGGGACGTGATGGGCGTATGGCTTCATACCATCTTGGGATATTGAGCGGTGGCGCTAGGAGTCGCGCTGGTTGTGTGTGGGAGAAGAAGCGTTGGAGAGGCTGTTGGACGACAATTGCGGGAGTCCGCGATGGAGCTCGAGAGCGTAGGGTGGTATGGAGGAGGCGATTGGCGGGGCGGATAGGGTTCATTGTGCGATTCCAATGTGGCAATCAATATTAAATTCCAGAGTCTCGCGTCAGTGGTACTTTTATCAGTATGCGAATTGGTAGCTTGTAAATGTAGTGAGTGGTGTAGTGGTCTTGCCAAAGTTATCGAGCCGCGGCCGAGGTGAGCTAACTCTTCCCGTGCTGTCGTTAAGGAAGCTGATAATTCTAGAATACTTGAAGATTGGCTGAATCAGCGGAAACGGAAAGCAAATTGTCAAGAAGTCTATGCCCGATGTCAGACATAAGTGATTAGCATTGTACCGCAGCACGCGCAGATCTATGGAGGGGGGTCATGCTCTCTTGTCCGAAGCCCCCCGCCACGGCGGGTGCCCCCGCGATGGATTGCGCTCGGGCCATTCGATCTGGAACGTGATGTGAGACGACGCAACAACAGCTACACACTACACGACACGAATCCTCGGGAGCTTTGCGATCCTGCTCTCATACCTTTCTAATACCTCAAGAAGCCAACCTAATGGACCACTCACACATGGATCACGGCCACATGGATCACGGCGGCCATGGAGGGCACGACATGCCCGGCATGAGCAAATGCAACATGAACGTACGCTCGCCCTTCTATTACCATTTCCCAGTCTGCTTTTCCTCTCAACATTTTTGGTGGAATATAACAGAGAAGGACTAATATGTACTGTAGATGCTCTTTACCTGGTCTACTAAGAACCTCTGCATCGTCTTCGAAGGCTGGCACATCACCGGCACCGTCTCGCTCATATTCTCTCTCTTCGCTATAATCCTCCTGACGGCCGGGTACGAGGCGGTGCGCGAGGCATCGAGACGGTACGATGCGTATGCCAAAACGGCGCTGGAGGGCCGCAGGGGAGGAGATGATTTGTCGAGTAAGCACACAATCTCTCATACGTATCGTAAGAGTGGGAGCGGCAGGTTTCTTTCCTTCATTGTGAAATTACATGCTGAGAGGTGAATGGCTGGCACAGACGCAGACGCGGTTGCAGATGAATCGAGCTCATTACTTCGGCCAGGGAGACAAACGGGAAGGGTTAGCGAGCAGCAGGCCAAGATTATCAAGGCGATTTTGTATGCTGTGCAGGTGTTTTACTCATTCTTTATCATGTAAGTCTTTTGTTGAGATTGCGGCTAGAAAGAGCGTTGATGCTGATGGAAACGCAGGCTGCTGTTCATGACATACAACGGCTGGATCATGCTTGCGGTCGCTGTTGGCGCTTTCGTAGGATACTTGCTCTTTAGCACCTCACCGCCTACGAAGACGGCTGCGTGTCATTGATGGTTTGCGTAGCATTCAAGTGTTTTGGGCGAACGGGGTTGGGGCAATGATATAGCGAGCATAACGTGGGACATGTGCGAAAGCGAACGCTACGTAGATATTTGCAACAGGGGAGCGAGTGGTACGGAGTAGTTTTTCATGACATGCTGGAATGAGAATTTGAATGGATAATTCTAATTGTGTCGTCTTCCCCGGTCAGGCCAACGGGCGACAAAAGCTCGGCGCTCGCTCTGCTCTCCATATATCCATCTCCGATATGTCGGCAAATTTAGCGAGCCTGCGATATCCGGAGAGAATTTGTTATATATTTATATTTATTTATGCTACCTACATGTATAGAAGTGTGGGTGCAAGAGATAGTAGTAATATTTCATAAAGGCTTATATATTGTCTATAGTTACCAAGCACAGGTAGGTATTTAGATGGTTTTATAATACTGGTATGATCACGTGGCTAACGACTCACGTGATACATAGACCGTGCGGTATCGTGAGATGGATACATCTCATCCACATGGAGTTGGCAGTTAGCAATCATCCAACCAAGACATTCGCCACCCCTTTCATACGCATGTACAATACACTTGTGATATATCACACCGACTATCTAGACGCGATGCATGGTAGATAGTCTATTCAACATATGGGATAGATAATTACGGAGTATTGCTCCTAACAGATTCAAACCCTCGGCGGACGATGGCCCGAACACAGCCTTGTTCTCGAACGCACGGCTGATAATGAACAGCATTGTTTTTCTTCGTCTTCTTTTTTAGTCAGAACGCGTACGCATATTGACCGATGTTGTCAGGCCTAGAATCCGGCAACTGGCCGCAAGTGTATGTGTTGGTTTACTTGGAATCGGAGCAAACGCCGCGGCTTTTGAAGCGCATGGACGGCCATAGATGAGTGGGAAAAAACCACCAGGTCTGACCACGAACAACAGGTCCATCGTGAAGAGTGTGGGATCATACGGAGTACATGCATATGTTCAGAAGCTGGCGGTCGAGAGAAGTAATAAACTCATTAGCACTGCGGCTCTCATTCACATGCCAGAGCACAAGCATAAGGACTCTCTCGGCGTTCCGCCCGAAACTGCGTCAGTGACCGGTGGCATGTTTGTGCAGCGGCGCCATATCCACATGACAGACGCAGGATGACCTTCACATGCTTCCATGCTTCGGTGCTTCACCAAAGCTGCTCTGGCACTGTGGCACTCTGGCACTGTCTGGCACCAAGACGTCCAGTGCTTTGGTGGTGGATGTGCTTGAATTCATGTACATACGCGGTGGCCTACAAACCAACCGCCTCTGATTCGCTGCCTGCATCCACATCGGGATTAGCGTTCGTTCCCCAGTCGTCAACTCTGCCGAGGCAATGCTAGTGGAATCAGATCAGACCGTCGGCAGAGTGCATCGAATCGAACCGTCATCATTCCCCAGACCTACAAAGGCCCGTCTCCGCGCCTTTTCCTCCGCTCTTAGTCCAAGTCTTTCCCTATTCACTACTTGTCATCTGTTTTTCCCTTCCTTCCCCATTCACGCTTCATAGACGCCCCATCATGTCTCAGCGCGTCATTGTCGTCGGCGCCGGCTGTAAGCTTCTTTCTCTTTGAAGGTGTTGCGCGAAGTCGTGACAGCTAACAGAGTCGCCAGTGTCCGGCCTGAGCGCTGCCCACACCATCTATCTGTCTGGTGGAAACGTGGTGCTGCTCGACAAGAACAGTGAGTTTGCCCCAACCAAGAACAGCGGGTATGAGCGGAACTAATGCGCGCAGACTTCATGGGAGGCAACTCCACCAAGGCCACCTCTGGAATCAACGGTGCTCTTACAAGGACTCAGGTTGACCACAAGATCGCCGATTCCGTCAAGCAGTTTTACGATGACACGCTCAAGTCTGCGCGAGACAAGGCCCGGCCAGATCTGATCAAGGTCCTGACCTACAAGTCGGCTGCTGCCGTTGAGTGGTTGATGGATGTGTTCGACCTGGACCTGACTCTGGTCTCACGATTAGGGTAAGGCTCTAATGCCATGAGCTTTGAAAACAAAAATCAGGCCAAGGTGCTAACAATCTGCAGTGGCCACTCTCAACCGCGAACGCACCGTGGCCACGATGCCAAGTTTCCCGGTATGGCCATCACATACGCTCTGATGCAGCGCTTCGAGGAGCTCGCCGAGGCCGAGCCAGACCGTGTCCAGCTCGTCAAGAAGGCCAAGGTGGTCAAGGTTAACACAGAGGGCAACACTGCCACTGGTGTCACATACCTCTTCAACGGTGAGGAGACGACCGTGGATGGCCCAGTCATTCTTGCCACCGGTGGATACGCCGCCGACTTTACTTCAGACTCTCTATTGAAGAAGCACAGGCCAGACACTTTCGATTTGTCAACCACCAACGGTGCGCACGCTACTGGTGACGGTCACAAGATGCTCATGAGCATTGGTGCCAATGGCATTGATATGGACAAGGTTCAAGTGCATCCTACTGGCCTGGTAGATCCCAAGGACCCCACAGCGAAGACCAAGTTCTTGGCCGCCGAAGGTACGTTTCTCTATTCGGGTCGAAAATTGACGTTCGCTGACATGGACCAGCTCTTCGTGGCGAGGGTGGTATTCTGCTCAACGGCAAGGGCAAGCGTTTCTGCGACGATCTCGGCCACCGTGACTATGTCTCCGGCATGATGTGGGAAGAGAAGAAGAAGGACCTCTGGCCTATCCGCCTTGTCCTCAACTCCAAGGCTTCCAACGTCCTTGATTTCCACACCAGGCATTACTCCGGCCGTGGGCTGATGAAGAAGATGACTGGAAAGGAGCTCGCTAAGGAGATTGGTTGCGGCGAGAAGGCGCTCCAAGAGGAGTTCCAAAGCTACAACGCCATCGCCAAGGGCGAGAAGAAGGACACATGGGGCAAGAAGTACTTCCACAACTTGCCCTTCGACATCGACGACACCTTCCACGTCGCTCTTATGGAGCCCGTGCTCCACTTCACCATGGGTGGTATCGAGATTAACGACCAGGCACAGTGTCTCAATGGAGAGGGCAAGCCTTTCGAGGGCCTATTCGTCTGCGGCGAACTGGCTGGTGGTGTCCACGGTGCGAACCGTCTTGGTGGTTCATCACTGCTTGGCTGTGTCGTCTATGGACGTGTGGCCGGTGACTCGGCGTCCAAATACCTTTTCCAAAAGGCATTGAACAATGCTGGCGGTTCTGCCGTGTCCCGTCTCGGTCAAATTTCCCTACACATAGACCCCTCAACACCGGGCAAGATCTCAGTAGAATGGGGTAATGGATCCACAGCGTCCGCCTCCACATCCGGTTCTTCTGCCATTGACCAACAAAAGCAAGTGTCCGCCGCACCCGTTTTAAAAGGCGACGCTGACTCGAAAGACCCGGGCAAAGTTTCTAAGCCTAATCAGCCAGCCAAGTTCGAGGTTCCTGAGAAGGAGTTCTCGCTAGAGGAGGTAGCCAAGCACAACAAGAAGGACGACCTATGGATTGCGGTGAAGGGCGTTGTCATGGATTTGACGCACTGGACAGACGAGCATCCGGGAGGTCCTCAGGCACTATTTAGCCACATGGGCAAGGATGCTTCAGAGGAGTTTGAGATGCTGCACGATGATGAGGTCATTCCCAAGTATGCGCCTGAAATTGTAATAGGGAGAGTAAAGGGGCAGAAGGTCACGCTGGAATATTAGTGGTGGGACAAAGGAAGACGTTTGATCTTTTGATCTATGTACTTCTAGTTTGTTTGAATGCGCATCTGGTTCCTCTGATTTCAATACGTTCTTTTCTAGTATTGTGCGACGTGCTTTTTATCTTGCACAGATTGAAGGAAGTCTTGTAGGGGGGGAAATGTGCAAGTAAAATTGTGCATAAGTTGAGAAAGTGCTAGTTGGATGTTTTAGCCCTGCCGATGCCAAGTTTGATGTCAAGGGAATGTGATGTCTATTGGATGCGGTGAAGGACATATTTTCAAATCGAGAGTTTCCGATGCATCATCCCCCCCCCCCTGCGCGTGGAGAATGACGCCGCCCCGGCTAGCGTGCCACACCACGCGGGTGATGGAATGAGCGATACACTTAGATAAGGCCATGTGCATATGATAGAGCTTCTACGTGTAATATATAGCTATTTATTATAAACTAGCTTTACACTAAAAAGTAAATATATAATAGGTAGTTAGTTATTAATAAAAAAATAAATTTTGATTTTTTTCCTTTAGTAGGACTTGGGCTATAGTAGTATTATAACAATAATAATAGTAATAATAATAATAGTAGTTAATAATAATAATAGTAGTTAATAATAATAATAGTAATAATAATAATAGTAATAATAATAATAGTAATAATAATAATAGTAATAATAATAAATTTAGTCATAATTTATAGGTTCCTAAACGAGGAGTTTACGCGCTATGTATGGTGCAGTATGTTGCTTGAATGTGGTTCTAACACGTTTGATTTCGAATTATACAGGTCCTCAAAAGAAATTCTTACGCGCTATGGTATAGTAAAGGATGCAGCGAACTCTTGCATAGATTACCAACACTTCATGACTCAAATGTACCCTCGCTGAGCTCTAATAACCAAAACAATGAAACGGATTGGTATTTTACAGTATTAAACATCCTTGAACCATGGATGCTCCAATGTTTGTTGAGCTGTTATTCGCTTTGAGGAGTCCAAGTTCATTAACCGCAAGATTAGATCATTGAAGACGGTGTCTTTCACCTCAGACTATTCTGCAAATGGATTATACGGAATGTAGGGTTCATGGCGATCCTCCCAAAGCATAGTCAGAGCCATGCGACTGATTTCATCATCACCAAGGTGCGTCTTCAAACCATCGAGTCCATTCTGATCTCCAAAATAGGAAACCTGACGCTGTAATCGAATCATATCAGGCAATGCACCCAGCTTTTCATGCTTCTCCAGATCGGCATATGGCCCAAATATCACCCGACCAAGAACGGCATAGATACACTAAAAGGATTAGTGAACAGTATTGACATTTGAGTATCAGCACTTACAACGATCCCAAAGGAGAACATGTCTGCCGGCTTGCTGAGTTTGCTTTTGAAAAATGCCTCAGGACTACGCCAGTTTTCGTTGCCCGCTACCATGCCTTTGATGTACCTGCCATAGGGAAGATAGGCCGCGTTGTCAAGGTCAGTAAGTTGAACCTTCTCAAGTACCATTTCTTCTTCGTCGTAATGGTAGTCAACCGTGATATTGTCTGCCTTGATGTCTGGTGTTTGTCAGTTTTTAGCATTGTAGTTTTGTGAAGAGCTTTATCACCTAGGTGTATAATATCTTGGCTGTGTAACTTAACGAGTCCTCTTAGACTATCCTTAAGGATCTGTTTTGTAGTTTGCATAGGAATCTCTCTCCTTACAAGGCTTAGAAGATCTTCTTTTAGATACCTGAACACGAAAATACGCTCCTTATGGGTGGTATCCATGGGTAGTTGTATGAAGGGATTATCATGGAGGTTTGGTTGAATCTCTTCATTGAAATGGTCGAATATGAGTTTAGGAATGTCTTTTAAGACGAACTGGTCGTGCCCGCTTCTAAATAGACTTATCTCGCACCCTATGTAGCATACAATTTGGCAGGTACTTATGATGCTAGCTAGACGCGGCTAAAGTGTTCTCTTTCCTAGAGGGATTGTTTGTACTAATATTTAGTTCCTATAGACCTAACTATGTCTTTGGGAATAGCTGCCATCCTGGCGATGCTTCTCTGAAACATAGTATTCGCATAGAAATTGTACTGAACTTCGCCCTCTTATAGAATAGAGGGATTGTAGTTGTAAGCTTGAAGGGATAGGTTGCTAGAGGATAACTAGATGGTGTTGGGTAAGCGGCACGATGGCGGTGGGAACGCCAAAGCGCGCCAAAAGCATTCGTAGGACCAGGCGGCCAGCAAAGTACAACGGCGGGTGTTTACGACTGAGGAGGTGACGCCAAAGAGAGGGCAAGCTGGCAAAGTGCTGGTGCTGAAACCAAGGGCGAGCGTAGCCCCTTGGAAGCGAAAGGAAGTGTGGTGAACGGCTGTACAGGATATAAACGTAAGTATCGATTTTCAAGTCGCTCCGTCACTTGCGCCCTCAGGACCGCGCTTTCATGCTCCAATGCCCTGCTTACGACAACGAATCTCCGCGTATCCTGCAGCGTTGTAATCTGGTGCTCGCTGGGTAACATCTACTTCCCGTAGAGGAAAGATGGTGGAACGTTCGGTTGTATATTCACAAAGTGTTTTGGTTCGAAAGCAAAATATTGAGAAGATATGTTTTCTCGACAATGGAGGACCTGACCGTGTTGCCTAAGTTACAAGTGTCTACATAATAAATTACTCGAGGTAGTAGTTCTTGAATGCAAGGACCACCAATCGCTAACGAGTCATGTGACCAGGTTGTGGGCAGCCTCGCTGTCTAGGTCCATGATCCCCATAATCTCCGTCCTCCGATTGTTCTGCTTCCGACAATCGAGCTTCGTCATCATGAGGAAGCGTTACAGATAGATGCCAGATAGGCTACACACGGTTACATGTTCAGTTTATAGCCAACAGGCTGAGCAGAAAATCCTGACAGGGGCTTGAGGACGATTGATTGGGCAGGAGTAGGATGTAGCGTGTTGCTATGTTGTACTGTTTAAGGGGTGAGGTGGATTACCAAGGCCTCTAGAAAGCATAAAGAATACTTCTTTCTTAGTATATATAAGCTTTATATAGTATATTATCTATTAAAGCTAGGCTTTACTACGAAGCTATACTTACTAATAAATTCTATATTTAAAATTTATTAGTTTAGTATTAAATTTAGTATTATAGCTACTCTATTATATATAATATTTAAAGTAGAAAAATTAGATACTTAAAATATTCCTTAAAAATCCTAGGATTATATATTTTTATTATTTTAAAGTAATAAATTTCTAAATAGTAATTTTAATATTACTAATTATTTTAAAAAATAGTTCTAGTTTTTACTTTTAAAATATATAATAAAATATAGCTCTATTCTACATAGGAGCTCTATTACGTAAGTATAGGCTTGTTTTGATATATCACTTAATTTGTTGCCTGCGTGACGCACCGTGTATCACAACTACCCCGGATGACCCGCACATCGACGTGAACACATGGCCCCTCCCGTCTTTCGACTCAAAGAAATGCTATGCTTTCGACCGCGCTCCCTACACATTCAACCATGACCGAGTACGATGCCTACGGTATGCCCGTCGGCGCCGCATACGAGCCGGACAGCTTCACGCGCCACGCCTGGAAGGCCGCGAGAGCCTTTGCAGTTTACACGGTGAAGCCGAAGGTGGACAGAAGGTGGAAGCGTTTCAAGAGAGAGAACAATGGCGGGTTCAAAGGATGGCTTACGTTGGTGAAAGTCTGTGTGCTGATTTGGTGTGTGGTGGTCTATTGGGGGGAGAGGAGCGCGATACACAATAGTGTGGATGATTGCAGATGGGAGAATTGGGAGAATTGGGTATTACACCCTGGTTTCCGCTACGAGGAGAAAAAATATGGCTAACAGCTGGCAGGATAGCGGTGCCAACCCTCATAGACTCATCTTCATCGCCGATCCGCAACTCATCGATCCGCATACCTATCCCGGCCGACCATGGCCCCTCGACAGACTCACAATGATTTATGTCGATCAATACCTCCGTCGCACCTTTTCCCGCTTCCAGAAAGTCCTCTACCCCGACAGTGTAATTTTTCTCGGCGATCTATTTGACGGTGGCCGCGAATGGTCAACGCGCACATCGAAGAGTCCCGAGAAACGATATCAGAAGTACGGGGAGAGTTTTTGGATGAATGAGTACCGTCGCTTTGGCGGTATCTTTTTTGCGCACTGGGGCGATTTCGGGTTGGACGCCAGACCCGGTCAGCCAGGAAGGAAAATGATTAGCAGCTTGCCCGGCAATCATGATCTGGGGTTTGCGAAGGGAGTGCAGGTTGGCGTGAGAAAGAGGTTCAATGCTTATTTTGGCGATGGGAACCGAATCGACATATTGGGGAACCATACCTTCGTCTCCATCGACAGCGTTTCGCTGAGTGCCTTGGGCCAGGAGAGTCCGAACACGATCGAAGGGATTTGGAGGCCTACGGTCGAGTTTTTGGATGGGGCAAAGCAACAGAAACGGAGATTAGTACAAAGGGAGCTGAGGGTTCGGAAAGGACTGTCGCCTTACCCAAGATTTCAACATAAGGCGCTGGAGAGCGAGGAGTTCCCAAAGGCGGAAATCAAGCATGCGGACGATGCCGTTACTGAGTTTCCTACAATTCTACTTAGCCATGTGCCACTCTATCGCGCTCAAGGAACGCCTTGTGGGCCGATGAGGGAGCATTGGCCGCCGACTCCGGTCGGAAAGGGTCAAGAGCCGTTGGAGAAGGATGATCGGAACTCGATTCCAGTCAGGGCAGGGTACCAGTACCAGAATGTTCTCAACCCTGAGATCTCGACCGACATAGCGAACAAGGTGGGTGATATACAATATGCCTTTTCTGGCGACGACCACGACTACTGCGAGCTGGTACATCGAGGATATGCTTCAGCTGGTGGTGGCATCAAAGAGATTACGGTCAAGTCGATATCCTGGTGTATGGGAGTGCGACATCCGGGTGTGGTCTTGGTCAGCATGTGGAATCCTGTCGATGAGCATGGTGTACCAATAAACCGCGATGGAAAGCCAACTCTGCAGACACATCTCTGTCTGATGCCTGATCAATTAGGTATCTTCATTGGTTACGCTGCGCTGTTGGGTACCACACTGGTCGCCTTAGCCATCAGAGCCAGCCTTGTCACGGCCGGTATCATCAAGCTTCCATCACAAAGCTCAGAGCCAAGCCTCCTGCCTACTACATCCTCTTCCGCCGAACACGAAAAAGCAGCTCTATACTCGTCGCAACCACCCCCTGAGTCGACAAACACCACGCTCTCTTCCAACTCATCCTCATCTTCCGAGCGCGGAAATCTTCAAGTCCGCAGCGCTCAAGCCCGTACACGTAGTGTTTCCCCAGCAAATGGATATGGTTACGGTTTACCAAAGCAAGACTCACAGTATGCGTATCCCCTAATTCAACATGCGGGATACCATGGATCATCAGACGACGATCGAGAAGGGCGAAGAGAAGCCAAGGCTTGGGGCACGGGTTTCGTGGACACGAGGAAGAGTAGTGCAAAACATAGAGGTCAGTCCTTGTGGTGGGAGGAATTCAGAGGGAGCCTGATAAGGATCGCAGTGGTGGTCTTTGCGTGGTACTTCTGGCTGATCTGGCGGTGGTGACAGCTGAGAGATGATCACATCGGGTTGGGTATAGAATTTGTGACTTAGCATGGTCGGCGTTTAATCTGCGTGTAGCATTAGCTTACCGAAGCGTTGTATAGATATCCTTTTGAAAGACAGCCGTCCAACATAGAAGAGACACGGCTATATCCGGGCACATATCAGTCGCGTGTAGCTTACCCCACACCCCCACCAAGACCTTCCACAGCTCTCCGCGAAACTTGTCTCCGCAGACCCCCGAACGTCTATCCCCATACAGTCTCTTCCGCTACTCTGTCTTCTGCGCTCTTTAATTTATACGAGATATATACCAGGTAATAGGAAGTCAAATTCATCGTGAAATTTCACGCGATATATCGCAACGGCATCGGCAATGCCATCTCCAACCCCACAAGACGACGCACTCCTGGCCCGCCTCAATGCGCTCAAAAAATCAAGCGTCAGCTTCGATACATCGTATAACGCTTCGATAGCTTCTTCAACTCCGCAGACAATCGCAGATCCCTCGAGCGATCTCGCTGCACGTTTTGCTCGCCTCGGTTCCGCATCGCCTTCTGGCTCACCAAAACCCTCACGAAGCTCTTCTTCTCCCAGTAATCTTGATGCCGGCGCGCCCGTTATAGCACCCGGCGCTCCGAGCTATCTAGAGAGTATAGCGGAGGGCATCGGCGGTGGCAGTGTCGAGAGAGACCCGGGGGAGGAGAAGAGTCTGGAAGAGTTGATTGGAGAAATCGGTCTTGAAAACAAGGAGGATTGGGAGCTGAAAAAGGGCGATCAGAAAGACATTGGGAAACTATTGAAGGACATCAGGACCGTCTTACCGGAGATTCAAAGGGGGAAGGGGGAAGATGGGAGACACGCGGACAGTCAAGGGAAGAAGAGGGAGGAATTATCGGATTGGGAAAATGTGGAGGCCGATATTGGGAGTGAGGGGGATGGTGAGGATGAAGATGGTGCAGACGGTGAGGCAAAGAGGACGGAAAAGGAAGAGGCGGATGATGTTATTGCCCGGATTATGGCGGAGCTCGAAGTAAGTAGGAAGTATGATCCGCCCTCTCCGTCCTCGGATAACGGTTCAAATTCCGGAAACCAAACAGACGAGAAAGCGAGCAAGACGGAAAAACCAGACAGCAACGACCATAATGACCTTTCTCTCCCATCTGCGCCAACCTCCCTTCCTGAAAGCTCGCTCGACCAAACACAAGCCATAGAAGACGCACTCACCGCCCGTCTAGCCGCCCTGTCCACTTCTACTCAAAAAGATTCCCTCGGTCTCCCGTCCGCACCGTCGTTCTCCCCGACCAAGAAGCCTCCGAAGATCCAGTCGAGTCTGGCGAAGGCCATGGACGACGAGGTGGACACTTGGTGTATTATATGCAACGACGATGCTACGCTTCGGTGTGTGGGTTGCGATGGCGATTTGTACTGTCAGAATTGTTGGATGGAGGGGCATAAGGGGGAGGCGGCGGGGTGGGAGGAACGGAGGCATATGGCGGTCTTGTATTCGAAGAAAAAGAAACAAGCTGCTGTCTGATGAAGATGATGGTGACTATCCATCACAAGATGAACATGACATTCTCCAACGCATTAGCGGCAGCCGTTATAGATTGCCATTTGGCCCCACGTATGGGGCCTTCCGGCCCGAGAGATCGTCGACGTTACCCCTTGTTTGGGTTTTGTAAATGTTCTGGGGGTCTCGAATGGTAATCCATCGATGCGTATCGATTTTGTATAGATCAATTTTACATAATATTTGCATCCAAGCCTAATACTCGCACTTTACCACGACTATTGTTTCTTTGTCTTTATCTACAATACCCCTATAGAAAATAAAGCTTCGCACCGCCCGCATGTCATATGTAATCCAAGTGACCTCATGTCGAAATCCCACCCCCACCCCCCCGGTCAGTATTTTAGCCTTCGACGAGAAAGAAAGTCCATGCGGTTATCGTTCTACTTGATAATACAGAGATGAAAAATATTGTCAAAGACAATGAGTTTTTCCATGCCCTATACATAGCTATTTCTCAAGTAAAGTAGACTTTTTTCCACCGACAATTACGCGTACAAACTTGTATACGTTGGAAAAAAAGATTTATGTAGGAATTTGTTATCTTCTCCCCGTTAGACAAAATAGATATCTCGTGATTCAAACTCCAGATTGGAAACCTTGGAGATTCCACCCAACCACCCATACACGAGTTACATGGGTTATAAACTTCAATAATGCTTGCGGTGCTTTTTCTCTGAATGTACGTTGGTTGGGGTTACGTATGGTTAGATTTTCTTGACTTTGATTGTGGTTATTTGATACTTTGAAATGATGATAGGAGGAGGCTTGCGTTATCTAATGACTCTGTTAGGTTGGCGAAGTATGTATGTATGTTGAGTAGTTCCAGGATAAAATAGGCACAAAGAAGAAGATTCAGATACACAAATCATCACCAACAAATCATAGTCATAAATTTTTCCATTACGACATTATCAATAGGATTTACATAGAGTCATAACCTACCGCTCTACGGAAGGGGATTCTGCACCTTGACAACCCACGCACCCCTCTCGATCGTATTGATCAGAATGTGTCCGCTGGGGTATCCAGCATACGAACTCCACGTTCCGACAAAGGCGATGCTGCCGCCGTTCTCGCCAAGGTTATCATCCTCAGGGTAAACGTCAAACCATGCAACTTCCTTGACACCACGGCCCGTTGGGTCGCCGGGGATACTCGAGATGTCGAGTACGCTGAGTCCAGCGCCGTAGTTGGACTGGTAACTGTACTTGCCATAGATGTATTGGTTGTGGTCGATGGTGGTGCGTGGGCCCTGGTAGTAACCTGTCTGTTTGGGCTTTTCGAGGTTGCGAATGTCCCAGATGAAGGTTGTAGGGCGTCCGTTGGCGGAAGGACCGCGGGCTTCGCGCTCGTCGAGCTCGTCGTCTAGCACTAGGAATTCTTGGTAGTCGGTGTTTAGGACCCATCCTTGGTGAGTGTACGTGGCGCCTTCATAGGATGTGATGGAAATGACTTCAGGGAATTTCTTGTCGGTGACGTCGTCTGTTGTTGTTAGTCATGCGCGGGTTGCTTTGGCGGGGTGAGTCGGGGTACGTACAGATGGTGAGGGAATCCTCGTTGTATCCGTAGCAGATCTCACGACCTAGGTACTTGGTGTGCGGTCCCCTGTAGATCAGGCATTGGGCATCATGAACGTAGCCGTCTTGATGGGCACTGTGTATCTAGTCAGCATTGCATTATAACGAAAACGTGTAAAGCTCACCATCCAGTTTTCTTGACATTAGCAGGGTCAGTCAGGTCGAGGAAGATAAGACCGGATCTGCATGTGTCATTACGGGGCTGAGCGCCTACTACGTAGGCGTAGTTTGTTTCGGGGTTTGACAGAACATTGTGGACACGGCCGAGCGGAAGGTCGTTCCAGAAAGCGGTCAAATCCTTATCGGGGCTGAAGACTACTGGTCCCTTCTTGTAGTCGATGTCCAGGAGCTTCTTGAGATCGAAGATCTGGATACCGTGGCCTGGCTCTTCGGAGCCAACAACGATGAAGTTCTTGAAGGTTCGGATCTCCCTCCATCGACTTGGACCAATTCCAGTCGTTTGGGGGAGACGTCCAAGGTATCGGAGTTGTCCCGCTGTGGTGATCTAAAGCCTTTGGTCAGTGTTGTATATCAACAGCCGGAGGCAATGCTTACTTCTGCGAAAGCGGCGCCATCGGCTTGCGCAATGACGGCAAACTCACGACCGTCGTCGCTCACCCATCCCCAAGAGCTCGAACCTAATCCAGTCGCACTGCCGAGATCGGTGTGGGACAGGAAATGGTGGAGATTGACCTATAATTCGATCAGTTTGAAGATCCAATACGCTGAATGTTCTTGTACATACGTTGTTGCAGCGGAAGGATATGGATGTGTCGCCACGGAATGGAATAGCTGTACCATTCTTGCACTGAGCAAAAGGCAGCTCTGGGTAAAGTGGTCCCGCAAGGGAATTCATAACACCCAGCTGCTGATCCAACGCAAGCTGTTCTGCCTTTGCAGCCATGACTCTCTCGTGCATGACACCAGACTCATAGAGCTCAGCATGACGTTCAGGATCTCTTGGGATCTCCTTCGCGAAAGCTGCGGCCGCAAAGGCGGCGATGGTAGCACAGTACTTCATCTTGACGAGGATGGCGATTGAGCTGTGTTGCACAATCGATCTTGAGACGTGAGATAGTGGTTCCCTTATATACATAGTAGTGTCGAGCTAGAACGCCCTTGACGATATTAGATCCCGATATTGCGTACGGTCAGCAGCCCTTACCGAGACGTCGCTGACCGTTATCCAGGCACAAGGCACGGCAACTTGGGCTTTGCCACAATTCCCTTATCAGGAAGGTCATATGCATCTTTATCCGTAGAAAAAGTAGCAATTTTGGTAGTGATGCGAAAGCCAACGCTTGTAACCGAAGCTATGGATGTCCACCTGCTATATCGATCTTGTAGACATCGATTCGCTGACTTGGCAGCTTTCCTGGCGCATCCGTACCACGGGAAGTGCTTGGCGACGTGTGCTCTCTACATACAAGTGTCAAGCGTGAAGATAAGACCGTTGGCCGAGTTTGTAATATCAAAGCCAATTGACCGAAGCTTGCTGTTGTCAATGATTCGTTTAAGAGACAATGGCGCCGTGAAGCCATCCCAAAGTGAACAAGCATGAGGCTTCTAGGTAGTAATAGAGACTCATTGCGACATGGTAGGGTATGTTCAAGAATACGAAGAGATTGCTAACCGACTGGATCCGGAAGGTCGAAATTGCAGGTCGCTATATTAGAGAGGTGGCAATAGTATCTTGGCATCTTGGAAAGTCTTGGACTTGATATAGAGCCAATTGGTCAAATATGTGCGGGGAACAGATCTAGAACTCTGGGGCCTTCGACGATGTGCATCAAGAGGAAGCAGCATCGATGGTTAAGGATATCTTCAAGTGTGATGCTGGTCGTATATGGCATACTCGGCTCTCGCCATATTGCTATCACGGGCGTGGCAGCGCTTGGGGTAATATGTCATGAAGGCTTCTTATGAACAAGCAATGCCTAGTCCATGGAATTGGTTTAGAACCGGGGCAGTGTTTATTGTAGATGTCTATCTACACCAAATCGTGGCACGGCGTTGTGGTGGCACGCAATACAAGGGCATCATGTCACGTGTATCTACGGGCCGTTGTCCCTGTCAGTTTTGATCAGCTATCTACTGCTGATTGGTTTTCAGCTGACCTTTATCTTTGATGTAGGCAGGGTTAACTGCCCGTATGTATTGTTCCTGTTGCCCCCTTGTAGGATGGGGGTAAATCTGATCACGAGGGTACTCTTTAAAATTAGTCTGGGATGGAGAGAGCGGCATGTTCCAAGTGATGGTTGCTCTATCGCATTAGGATTGGTATGCTAGCCTGACAGTGTAAATGATCACGATGTCAGAAGATGTAATGATACTAGCTCAACGACTGAAGTTGAGAAAAGGTTGAGGGAACTCATGATACTTCGTAAAAGCCTAGTAGCGATTGTTCGTCCAGGCTTGCTGTTGTGATATAACTCCAATTCTCCTCCACGTTGTTCAAATGTTGGATTTCGAACACCTTTTTTTTTTGAAAATTCAAAAACGAAGTTTCTACTTTGACTTCGCCAAGACTGTTATTCGACTTTTTGGATGTACTTTGTAGAATAATCAACCTCGGCTGCACGTTGCGCCTCTCCTGGGCATCCGGTCTGTTGGACTTCACAGCGAACAGGCTACTAGCCATGAATCTGCTATAGTACAGCACAGGGTTACCTGGCCAAGGAACCGGGTATGTGTTTGGTCGTGGACGGAGTGGGTCGGGTTACCCGCATTTGGTTTTTCGGGCATGGAAGGTAAGACGACGGTAAGAATGGCCATGACTATGGACACTGAGCTTTTGAAGTGTCTGCAACAGGGCGTCAGAAGCATCAATAAAGTACTGGATATGTTCAAGTAGATGGAGAGTTTCCCCTCTGGAAACACATGGCGCCACCCAATGCTATATTTTTGTACATCAATTTACAGTGGAAAGATGTGTCCTGCCTGGTCCTTCCCTATAGCCCTCGTCGCACCATGATTCTCAATTCATACAGGCCGGGACTACTTCCGCGCTGCTACGGCTTGCTGCACACTTTGTGTAGTGCCAGGCTGCGGTGTCTGCTTTCTTATGGGCTCGTCGGGAACGATAACATCGTCGAATTCATCCTGGGAGATGACGTTGATGGTGTAGGCGTCTGTAGCTAGTCAGCCGATATCTTCTTGTTGAACATGCAATCTCGCAGCGTACAAATGCCAACGACTAACGCGCAGATGGAAATGCCGGTGATGGTATTCTTGACGAGGTAGGGCGCTCGAGCACGGAGGAGAGCGGGTTGGGCACGCATGCGCTCATCGTAGTAGGTAGATCGGAACGGTTTGCTGGCACGGTGAGCATAGAATCGAGGGTGTTCCAGGCGGGACAGGACGTACTACCCCATGGCGACGGCTGGCGGTGCGTCGACTTGTTTGCGGGGAAATCACGAAATCACAAAATCTCGACATCGTGGTTCGAGCGGATGAGGCTCTGCGCACGACCTTCTCTTGGCGCGCTTTCGAGCCTGCAGGGGACGTGACGCTCGACCTCCTACTTCCATCGCCATCTCCATCGCCATCTCCATCCCCATATCTCCGAGTAGTATACTGCGAATAGCTGCAAATAGCTTCTTGCCCGGTGCATCTCATGCCTTGGGCCATCTGCTAGTTCTTGTTTCTGTGGGCTGGGTCTGAGGGCAATCCCGGCAGTAGACTCTCGGGCTTTGTTGCGCTCGTCCTTCGCATCAAAGCAGCACATATCACCACTTCTACACTTGCACTGCGTTTGAGCCTTGGTCGCCAATATGGCGCTCATAATGCCCCAGCTGGAGGCGGCGCGCGCTCTCTCGCTGAACGACGGCGCAAACTATCACAACATCCTCCCCGGCGTGCTGCCCATCATCGGCGCCAACTCAAATGCCATTCTCGAGGTGCGCCGGTGGGGCGCCGACTTCTTGTCTGAGGCCTTTTCAGCGCCGACCTGGCCCGCAGAGGAGAAGGAACGGTTGGCGCTCATCGTCCTGGATACGTTGAAGGAATACCTCGAGGTGATTCAAGACAGGGCTGTGATCAAAGCCGCCATCCTAACAGCTGCGACCATATACCCGCTGATTTACAGACATACGTAAGTGCTCCCCTGTAACTGTAATTGTAATTATACCTGTACCTGTACCCGTACCCGTACCAGTACACGTAAAACTACCCTCAACGCCTTGAGTACGAATCGTCGTGCAGCCTCGTGCTCCCATCTTGCATAAACACACTTTCTCATTCCCATGTGCCTCCAGAATTTCGGACCCCAACGACAGCCACAACTGGCAGCTTATGCAAACAATAAAGTCGAACATTCTGCAGCGAATGGACGCGGCCCCGTCCGGAGTGCGAATATGCTGTATCAAGTTTGTCCAGCAGGTGATAGTTGCGGAAACACCAGGCATGGTGGACCCGAGGGTGATTATTCCTCCGTCTCAATCCCATGCGTTGTATGCTCACTCTTTACAGCGACCCGATCCTGCCGATATCTCGCTCAGCCTACTGCCCCGCAACCATCCCCTTTTGCCGTATGGGAACCTCGAGGCCGAAGGCCATGGACTGCTCGATCGGTTGCTGGACATCATACATGGCGATCACAGGTTAGACAAGCAGGATATAGATACTAGAATACATCTGACGGATGATAGTGATGCACTGCTTGTTACGGCAGTGCTCAATACCTTGGGCATGCTGATACAGCGTCGGCCAATTGCCGCCAAAAAGATTCTGGAGAGTGTGCTCAACTTTAACCCCCTTAAGCTCGCCAATTCGCCCATGACCCCGAAAAATCGAGTCATAATGAAATCCATCGAACGTACGACGCGCTCGTTGTTGGTAAATGTCATGAAGCGGTATGTTTGTCGGTCTCCGATAACTTCGCACCCTGCTGAACAGCTTGACACTAGGAACCCCGAAAACCCGCATAACGCGCGAATACAACAATACCTCGAGCGCATGCATCGTATGCGACTCGACGTCTTTGACGAATCGTCTCGAAAGAGACCGGCGCCTGCTGAGCCCACTGACGGACTAGATGCTGCTAAACGGCAGCGCTTACGCCCAAACCCCCCCTCTACCACATCTGTGCCTACGCCCACACCCCCAGCACCTGCAGCTTTGCCTCCGGGCCCAGTGAGCTACCGTCAATTGTTCACCTTGAATCCTGACAGCAGCATCGCAAACTTTGACGTGCAGGCCTTCAAAGACCCTAGCCAGTTGCTTGTGCTGGTTGTGCACCTCCTGCAAAAGATTGACGAAGCTCAACTGGGGAATGCAATTAATGTACGCAATCCTCTTCTCTCTATCTCTGTCTTTATGTTCTATTGTCTAGGGAATAGGCCCCTTACAGGGACCTAATTCGCGACAGTTGACGGACGATTCGCGCTTTCGACGCATCATCACGTGATGACAAGCCACTCGTCCAGCAGAACATTGAACCATCCCGACACACTCCGCACACTGCCCGTTCAATGAAATAAACCAGGCGCTAATAGCACGCTTAGGTTATCCGGTCCCGCTATCTCAGCCTCTGTAATGACGCTCAAAGGGCTTCACCTGCTGCTCCAGTACCTGCGCCGATCCTCGATGATGACGACGAATATGAGCCTGACTTTGAGCCTGAGGACCCGGAACAGATTGTGAATAGGCTAGACAATCTATCATCTACTGAAACGTTGCGATTACCTGTCGCTCCTCTTGCTCCATACAAATTACCCGAAGCACCACCGCTCACGGAGCAAGAAGTGCAGAGGTATGGGGAGATGTCCGTTCGCGACGCATTCAAGATGCTGAGCAGTTCCGACGAAAATGAGAGGAGCAAAACCGCAAAGGGCAGCTTCAACAGGCTTGCTGCGAGCGATTACGGAAGAGACGCATGGATAACGATCCTGTCTAGATTGGCTACCCGAGCAAGTGCAGGTCTTGATGACCCGGAGGAAGGCATCAATGAGGAGTTCGCTGTGAAGAAAACTGAAGGGGGATTTTCGATCAGCGACGTCGTACGGGACGGACTGCATGTATACGTCATGTATGACTGGAGGAAGCGCATCGACGTTGCGATCTCTTGGCTCACGGAGGAATGGTACAACGACACCACTCTTGCCCAATCCGCCAAAATCGCTGCCAAGATGAATGGCAGTGGAGGCTTTGCCAACTTACAAGCAAAAAACAACTATCAACGCTGTGCTTTGCGCCTGATCGATAGCATATTGCCCTATGTTGAGCACACGGACAAGGTTTTCCTCCGCTTCATTTCTGAGATGCCTCAGCTCGATCACCAGATTCTGTCACGACTCCTCAAAATGGCTGAGGATCCCGAGCGTATTGATCTTACCTGCAAGGTGCTTCAATATTTGCACATGTTTCGGCCTCCAGTGCGAAAAGTTGTGGTGGACATTCTCCTGGAGTTATGGAAGACCAACGATAGGGCAAGACCAAGTGCTGGCAAGCTGCTCAAGCACTATAGCCCAGGTATCCTACTGGAGGATACGAATGGAAGCGGCACGGCCGTTGATAGGGTTGAGGTCAAGATGGAAGGTGCTGGATAAAAAAAAGATAGAATTGGATGGTGATCAGGAGTGAGGCTATAGCATGAATAAGTGTGAGTCTCAGTATGTGCTGAGGGCGGGTTGCATTCAAGAACATGTATTCTATACCAAATGATTGGGCTCTGAGGTGTGAGGTTTGGAACTGCATCAGAAGAAACTTTGAGTTGGCTTGCGTCCCATATTCGCGCCTAGACGTTTGCCGATAGCAGAGACAGCGACACGATCGCCAATATGTATTATGCGAGATACGTATCAACGGAATTACACCTTTTACGAATGCACTGTGGAGCATTCCTGAAGAGTATCATGACTTTTCTTCTTCGATGAGTGTAGCCCTACATCGAGGCAACTGCCTTGAGACTGACCAAAGTAGAGGCAAGCAGTATCTCAGGTATACTCGATAAGATCAAGGAAGATTTTGTACTGTTTGATTGCGTAACAAGAACGCGTAACATCGAAAGACTGTGATACTCTATCAGCGTTGTTAAGTGTACAACGAACTCTAGCTCTTATGAACCATTGTTTTACTTACCATTCATAACCTCTTGCAGCAACTTTAAAAGGGACCGTTTATCTCTACTCACTGCCTGAGCGGACTGTGTACAGTGGCACATGTACAACGCTGTTTAGTAAAATTACACATACTTAGCAGCTGTAAAAGTTTCACCGGTATTCCGTACACATGCCAGTGTATTTTAGTGGACCCTTGTTGAAGCGTCTATAGCTGAGCTCACACCTACAATCACTCTTGCGGCTACTGGCTCTCCCGCTTAAACTTAGCAGGCCGGATCCTAGGAATATGTTCTGGTGACTTCGCCTTTGATTACTACCTACCCCTTCAAAGTTCAAGCGGCCGTACAGACTATTGGAAAGATATCTTACAGAATTTTCTTACCATCTGCAGATCAAGGATATACCGAGTATGGCCGTCGAACGCGATGGGGTGGGTTCCACAACGGGATAGTTTGGCAACACTGCTGGCGGGTAGATCTAATGCAAAAGTGGCACAGGGAGCTAGTCACACAGACAAGGGGCTGATTGGTATACAATACGCAAGGGAATGCACACTATACGTTTCTAAATCTAGGGGTTGAAGACTTTTGTTGACATAGGAGAAGGGAAACCCTAACGCCTCCTCTAAGCCATGTAGCCAATAGGGTTGGTTAGAGTGAGTAGGATGATCTTTAGGGTTAGGATTGGCTACATGGCTTAGAGGGGGCGTTAGGATTTTCCAGCGGAGAAGACTTGTTGTAGACAAGATAATAAGCTCCAAAGCGGAAAACCTCCCTTTTTGAAACGTTCGTTGAGCTTGGGATTATAAACATCCAGTCAAGTGTTTAGCGTTCACAAACTCGAAACGATATAATTATACTCAGTAAAGTCGGGCCTCTACTATAGCGCTCCAAAGTTAATCCTCGCGCCAAAGTTCCCTGCGTCTCAGCTTTAGGTGTAGGACTATAGCTAAGCCCGCGGTAGAACATCGTTGATTTGCCTGACATGGAGATCCAAACCTTCGACTAGACTGGATATTTTGGCATTTAACACGCCATCGGCTTCGGCCCCTGCGAATGGAATGCGAAGGATTCTTCTTAACCACTTTTCCTGTTGCATTTCTGATAATACACTATTTAGATCCTCTAGCCTTCCCTGTTCTGTCTTCTTTTCGGCGCTTGGTCTTCTAGCCTAAAGTTAATTAAGGACTGGTCAGTCATGGTAATTTTTCACTATTGGATTAGGTCGTGATGCTGGAATGATGACGTGGAAAATTGTTATCGGCAAATGTTACCTCGATATTCTCGAATCAACAGCTAAATGTATACATACTCATATCGAGTACTCAACTTCGGCAACTTTGTCGACGAGTTGTGGGTTACTACGATGAAGCTCTTGTATGAGTGGATGACGACAGAGTAGTTGCTAGTAGGGATTAGTCATCGATAGCTCCAAATTTCTAGCTTAGCTCCACAACAACAAGCACGCACGCACGATCCGTTCATTCGTCGACACCCAAGTGACAGTGACTAACTTCGTGACAGTACTGATTGCAGCCATGACGAAACGCAAGAGGAGAACCAGCGAAGAGGCTCCCGTCGATGTCGGCCTTGGGGCAACGCTCGCTCACCTAAAATCCGTGAAGGCGGATCAGAATTCCCAAGCCCCGATCGACAACCACGACGACAACGAGGGTTGGACAGTTGTTGGAGGGCATCGTAAGAAAAAGAAGAAGAAGAGACAAGAAGAACATGGACGTGGACACTCGCGCAAAGGAGGTGGCTCCCGTCATCACGATCGCGAAAGGCGATGCTCAGGCGACACGTCCGATGACGAGAAGTCTGAGACTGAGCCAGCCAACGAGCCCATAGCCACAGCCACTGAATCTGCCTTTGCGCACGAAAATCCCTTCGCTCCGAAAGAAGACGCTGGAGGGTCGCTGATGCAGCTGAAGAATCCATTCAGCACACGAGAGAAGGAGGCCGAGAGGGCAGCACAAAAGGAAACGGAGAGAGAGACTAAGACAAGTCGCCAGAGCGAAAGGGAAGCGCGTCGCAAGGAGCGTAAGCTCGAGCGCAACTATCCGGTCGTCGAGCAATCACCTAATGCCCGCATACATAATTTCACAAAGATCACCGACTTACAGGCTCTAGCTCTGTACATACTCGCTGATGGCACAGCTCCCCAATGGGTGTCTGTCCGCAGTCGCGCAAGCATTCCTAAAGTTGTAGTGCTTATGGTACCAGGCCTGGAACTGGGCATGTTCTCTGGCAAGGTACCTATTGAAGGCGATCCCGCCGACGGCACTTCCGATGTCAAGAATGACGACGAAAAACCTAAGCGGCTGTCAGTAGACCCAGACGATTACTACCCGACTCGGTTGAGATCACACAAGCTGCCCGCTGCATTACAACCCTTGTCCGAAATCTTTCCGGAAGTGTGGCCCATACGCGCCCAAGGCGAGGCGCGTGCGGACCACTGGTTTAGACTGTATTCGCCAATTCACACCATGCTAACCTCGCAAATTCCAAAGACTAAGGAAGAGAAGCAAATGAAGAAGAGTCGTGACCACAAGGGCCCTCTGCCCCAGGGTACCAAGCATTGGGAGAACAAGCGCACCCCTATCACAGAGTACCTTGCTAGTTTTACTGAGCAGCAAGAGAATGAATATGTCATTCATCCAGCATGGTATTCAAGCGCAGAAGCCAGAGCAAGTGCCCTCGCTAGTCGCAAAGCAGCTCATCAGACAACAGAAGATGGGTGGGTAGATACTAATGTAGCGTCTCTTGAAGATGGCAAAGCGCCTGACAACGAGATTGAGTCTGGTAGTGTCACCGCAGCCAGGCGTATATTAGCTGTTGATTGCGAAATGTGCAAGGCTGAGAACGACGAATTTGTTCTCACTCGAATCAGTCTTATGGATTGGGACGGCAGTGTGGTCATGGATAAACTGGTCAAGCCTGATGTAACCATCAAAGACTATCTCACACGATATTCTGGTATTACACAAGACATGCTTGAAGATGTCACAACCACCCTCTCGGACATCCAAAAGGAGCTTCTGGAGATTATCACTCCTCGCACTATTCTTGTGGGACATTCTCTCAATTCGGATCTTAACGCAATGAAACTTACGCATCCATTCCTGATTGATACCGGCATTCTCTTCCCACACGTCAAAGGACCACCATTCAAACAATCATTGAAGTGGCTCGCCCAGAAGTATCTCCACAAGGAAATCCAAAAGGGCGCAAACGGACACGATAGTGTGGTTGACGCTCGCACAGCGCTCGACCTCGTCAAGCAAAAGTGCGATCGAGGACCAAGTTGGGGTACCAACGAGACTAACGCAGAATCCATCTTTAAGAGGATAGGGCGAACGACTCGCCCTAAATCGAGCAATACTACGCGCGCGGGGGCAATTGTCGATTGGGGTGAGCCCAGTCGCGGTCATGGAGCACATGCAGATGTATCTATCGGATGCCAAAGTGACTCCGACGTTGTACAGGCCATCGAGCAGACGGTGACAGGCCAAGCTCAAGGCAAGGACGGTGCGTCGCAGGAAGTCGACTTTGTGTGGGGACGTCTCCGCGAGCTTGAGCTGGCTCGGGGATGGTGGGACGATGGCAGAACATCGGAGGACGTTGAAGCTATACGTCAAGCAGCTCTAACGAGGCTCGGTATTGCTCCCCAAGGTGACGAAGTGAAAGTCATGGGAGCAAGACTCGGCGGCTTCGTCTCGAAGACTGTCGAGCACATTGTCCAGATCTATGACTCTCTACCGCGCTGTACTTGCTTTATTGTGTACAGTGGAACGGGCGATCCTCGGGAGATGCGGCGGCTGCAAAGTATGCAGCAGACGTACCGGCGCGAATACGCAACGAAGAACTGGGACAAGCTCAGTGTCCAATGGACCGACACGGAGGCCCAGGCACTTTCCAAAGCGTGCAGTCGCGCACGCAAAGGTGTCGGGTTCATTGTCGTCAAGTAAGAAATTTATTTGTGTCCATTTGCACGACGCACGGCCATACTGTTGGGTAGCAGGGTGTTTCAACAGGGCTAGTTGTACGCCTGCAACCTGATATAGGCATCTTTCAGGGGTAATTACTGTTTTACTTTCCAACAGCAATAGATATAGGACGGTTTAGTGGACATGATAAGCGGGGCCTTGCTGACGCAGCGGTTGTATTGCATTAAGCCAACGCGGTAAGGGGTTTGTCATAGGGCGAGCTATTTGGCGAGGCCTAAGTAGATAGCTCAAGGCGATCAATAGCAGGCGTCATGTAGGGGTGTCTATACGGGTAGAGTACGGAGTAGCAAATGCAAAAGCACGGGTACGTGAAACGGAAAATTATGCCTGTCAGTGGAGACTGAAGAAGATTGCGAGGCAAATACCTCAAAGGGTTAAGCGATGATTTGCTGTGCCGCTTCGTAAGAGCAAGCGATGTGGTGATGATGATGATGATGATGATGATGATGATTAGATGACGCTAAATATACCTCTTGGATCCATGGAATGGTACTATCTATGTATGTACTCCGTATATGTGTACAATATGTACGAATAGCCGGGGGGGGGGGGTCTCGCGCGATAGCGGCGTAGTAAGTAGTGTGTCTGTATCTAGTATATGTTGAGGACAAGGTGGCGCAATAGACCTAAAAAAGATAATGACGGCGGCGGCGGCAAGGCAAAGGATGTGCAAAGTAGCAGTCAAGTCCGATGGTTGAAGGATGGATGATGGATTGGATGGGGTGACGGATGATGATGAAGATGAGACGGTCCATGGTCAGCCAGTCAGTCAGTGAGTCAATCTGTCTGTCTGTCTGTCTGTCTGTCTGTCTGTCTGTCTGTTATATTATTATTAGGCAGACTCCTGCTTCATTCTCTTGCATTGATCCATGGCGACGTGATTCGTGGGGCGGCGTAAGGTAATTAACGTTTTCGCTTTTCGTAGCACACAATTACGAGAGGTCGCGCTAAGTGTATTGGTGTCGTATATTAATATTAAGACGATGGTATTGGCCTTGGCCTGAACAGGACGCAAGAGGCGAGGGCTTGCAAGACGGCGATGTGGTTGGTCACAGGGGGGGAAGAAGGGGGGAGGGGGGGCATTAAGAAAAGGAAGATGCAGTGAGAAACTAGACCTGGCTGGGTAAGAGGCACGCCTGTGAAAATGCTAAACATGGAATTATCTTTTGCTAAATGGCGATCGATCGCTCTTGTACAATATCCAGCCAATGTCGTCGTTTTGAGGCTTCGTTTGGAGTTGTGCTGCGCCGTGCTGGCCTGCCACACCGGATGCCGTCTGTTCCAGCTTTCAGACTCCACGACAATAGAGATGGATAGGTGTTGGTTGTATGTTTCATGGGTGAGAAGAGGAAGTGGGAGAAGGAGAGGGACAAGATATAAGAAGAAGATGCAGCAGAAGAAGAATAAGAAAAAGCAGCAGCATCAGCAGAAGCAACACCCCTGAGCCACATTTGCTCTACGTGTCTACTAGATAACTTCACTAGATATTTTGTACTGTCAGATTCAAGGGCTTACGTGCAGCTTTTGTTGACCGTCGGCGAATTACGAAGTACTACCAGGGCACGGAGTACATATTCGTAAATCTGACCGGACTGCTTTATTATCGCAGCCTTTCTATTCTGATTCTGATCGGCTAGCGCCATCGACTGGTGCATTCCGTCACCTGCACTTGCGTCGGTACCGAGCATTACTCTCTCGCTCGCTCGTCTCTTGATCCTCGTATCATTCACCTGTTCTGCCAATGGACGGAGATGAAAGTTGAGACCACTGACACGCACCATGGATAGCGCCTCCCCTCGCCCTCCCACCTTTTTGTCAAACTATTTCTACAACTAGCAAGTCATAGGATAGGCAGACATATGATTACACAACTACGGAATAGATACGGAGTACACTTATCCAAACACTCACACCACACACTCATACACTATCACAAACCCACACCCACACCCACACATACACATATACACCCACACACTCTCTCTCTACTCCCTCCACCCCCTCTCCTCTCATTTTCTCTTTCTCTCTTTCTCTCTCTCTCTCTCACTCAAAAATACGCACACCCACCCCCTCGCATCTCACATCTCACGCCTCACGCGAGACCATCAGTAATCGTCATGCAGGCATCCATTACGAGCCTACTTATACGCACGCTAATCTAATCTAATGCTTTCTCTGGAGATGGGTCTTACTTAACTACCCTGTTCAGATCCTGCAGCATCCTCCTGCGCGAGGAGCACGGCCGCCAAAAGGACAGCCTCAAAGGATAACACGCTTAAGTGGATAGTATGTAATAAGCCTTCTTTGTCTCGTCGCACAGTTTCTCATTCGGTGCTGCCATCATATCCCCCCTCAGGGATTGATAGCCCTGTCCTGGCGCCAATCAACTACAGACCTGGTATTTTAATTTTTTTTAAGCGCGCTTCCGGAGCTACCACTACTCTATACATTTACTATCTATTAAACCCGCACGCCCGTATTTATCGTTGCGACGCCTGATGCTTGACGCTTGACACTTCTGCTGATACACCAGCCAGTTCCATCCAAATTCTCTGCCGCCCCGGCTGTCTAGTCCCTCTTGGCTTTCGTGTCGTTCATGTGCCTGAGGACAAGGTCTTTTCCGGTACGTCTTTTATTGTTATTTCGCTTCATCTACTCGCTTTCTCCCGCCCGTGTCCTCCTAAGATTTAAACTTCCTTGTGTCTACCGTGGCGTCGTATGCACTATCTTGGAAAAGGATTTAGACCACGACAGCCATATATTCCCTCAGTCCCTCTTGAGCCACCGTCATTGACCAATCTAATTTTTGTTCTTGCAGCCGCTTGAAGCTTTGTGAACCGACTCATTTCCAACTGCGATGCGAATAGGCGCCAGGCCAGTACATCAAAGTTGAAGCTCAAGTAGACGGCACAGCAACCATCTACATCACTACTACCAACAACATCATCATCACCCCCACCACCACCACCACCACAACCACAATGGAAGTCGAATCACGCCCCTCACTGTCAGTTCAACATCATCACTACCAGCATCATGACCAACGCCTCCATTATCCAAATCCATTGCACCCGCCCGAGCCCACTAGACAATCTTTACCTCCACCATCAACAGCACGCTCACCACCGGCTCCATTACCCTCTACTGTATTGTCACAAAAATCTCCAAGTAACCCTCGTCTGCCATCGCCGGTTCAGCTTGCACAACCCTCGCATAAAGAGGCAACTCCCAATATGGCCCATCGCACGCGAGAACTACCACCCGTAGCTACATCACACTCGCAGACCCAATCTCCTGCTGAACCTCGCACCAATGGTCCCATCTACCCTCGGCCAGCCCAGGATGTGCAGCTGGACGCCATTGAGCGCTTGCAGACCCAAGTATCACATAACAGCAGTGCCCTTTCGGCCCACAGTCGGGACATGAGGCAGTACGAAGAAGTAGCCCAAAAGGTTCGACGGGAATTTCAAACACAATTTCACCACCAAAGTGGGGAAATACGTCGTGTGGACGACGCTGTCGGAAGACTGCAGCTTGACATGCAAGGCATTAGAGAATCGATAGAAGCACTTGCACACGATGTACGCCGCGGAGCACCAGCGCAGCCCACCAGCGCTCAAGATTCTGCACTTGAGCTCATGGCGCAGCAAGTGGCTGTCATCTCGCATAGGACAAATGAGATTGATACGCTGAAGATCACGATTGAGATCATGAAGAACAAGATACAACGCCTCGAGGACACTGCCGCCACCACAAAACCTGCCCAGCCTGCGGCTCGACCATATGCTTCTCCCCGCGAACCTGCCCGGACAGTCCAATCGTCACAAGCAGCTTCCTCTTATCTTCCACAGCCAGTTGTTCCTCATGGAAACCCTGTAGTACCTCCCGTTGCAAGTCAAAGGACACATTCTCACCACTCTCATGGAAGCCCGTCGATACCAGCTACCCCCGAAGTCTCCCAGAGGACCGAACAGTCACAACCCCAGGGCTGGGCCACCGTCAACGTAGGTACAAAGCGAGCCCACGTCAACGGTCTCGACAGCCCACAAGAGTCATTGGGACAGGCTCCTGGCTCCCCCAAACGTCTCAAGCTCGCTCCGATCGAACCTCGCGCATACACGGCCCCATCAGGTCCACTGCCTTCCACGTACGATTATACCGATAGTGATTCAGATCCTGCCAGAGCAGTCCAGCCGCAACCCCACACTATAGCGTCCCAACCGCTTCCAAATCGCAAAATCGAGTCCTCCCAACATCCACATACCGCTTTTGTGTCATACAACACTCCGGATGCTCCATCTGAAGACAGCTGGCGACCCGAATCTCAGCGTATTACCGAAGTGCGTACTCCCCGTGGCCGTGGGCGTGGCGGAGGCCCAGGAAGCCGTGGCGGGCGGGTCCGTAAGAACATGGCACTGCCGGGCCACCAGCTTGTTACTCCAGAGTGGGACAGGGACAGCTGGCAAAGCGCATCTCAGATCAGTCCTGACGGCTACTACTACATGTCCCGTCCTACCCGCGGCGTTGTTCGACGAGGAAGTGGCGGCGGCGGCGGATCCTCGCGAGGAGGGCGTCCCTCGAGTTCGCACGAGCGAGCCATGAGTCTGGGATTGCAGGGTGTCACTGCCGGTGTAGGTATTGGCCTGCCCGCAGATCCCTATGCGCACACTAAGAAAACAAGGACGAAGCCGATCCGCAACGCTGACGGCGTCCTCATCCGCAAAGATGGGCGTCCTGATATGCGCTCACAGTCTTCGGCTGCAAACCTACGGAAGGTTCATTCGAAGAGGGAAGACGGAGGAAGCCCGGGACCGGATTTCAATATGCATTCGAGCGTGGGGGCAGAATCACCGAGTCCTACTACGATGTCTGGAGTAGACGGAAAGGACATCACGGCTAGTATGGAGAAGAGGCATAGTCAGGTACTGCATAAGATGTTCCCGGAAGGTATTGAAAAGTCCAGGCATGAGCATGACTATGCGCGTAAGGTGTTCGAGGATAGTGAAGACCACACAGCACGTCCACGAGGACAAAATCACCATCATCATCACGCACACGACGCAAACAGTCGTTCGCTCGACATCAAGCACGAGTGGGCAAATACCGATAGCCCTCGTGATGGTGATGTCGATATGGATCATGCAGAGAGCCATGCTGATGACGAAGGACAAACCCCGGGTGGTCAGACCGACAACTCAGCACATGAAAGCCAGTATGATGATGCGGTGAATGAAGAGCAACAACAGCAACAACAGCAACAACAGCAACAACAACAACAACAACAACAACAACAACAACAAGAACAACAAGAACAACAACCACAACAACAACAACAACAAGAACAAGAAAATTTGCAGGTACAGGGGCATCTGGAGCCTTCTTCACAAGTCTCAATCACGAATGCTATGACCGAAAACTCACAGACGCTACCGATTAGTTCTGCGCAAACGACTCAATCCAACTAGTTTCGGAGGTGACGACTATTTAGCGCCATTATACGAATGATGGTAAATGCCTGCAAAAAACTTTAACATCTAGAATGATGTATACGTAACACCACCGGGTCGTGTCTCCAGGTCCGCGTTGTGGGGCAATTCATTAAGTAGGGTTGACTTATTCGGGCGGCTTGACGACACTATTGGGCAATTACCTTTGCATGCTTGAAGGTTTTCATTTAGTGGGAGTATTGCATTTGTTACACAGCGAATTCTCTTTTTTTCTTCTTTTTACGTGCCTTTTCTTTGCCCAGCCTGCGTAGAGCACGATTTCAGGCATTTTGGTCACGACGGTTTCAGGTGCACTTGTTGTTTCGAATTCAGCCCAATCTACTCCGTAATACCCTATGGAACATCCTGTTTGACATTGGATGCATAATTGTGGAACTTATCGTCATCACACTATCTTGTCACCTTGTTTCGTGCGTGTCTGTCTGTCTCTGTTCCCTGGAAGATGTCAACGTGTCTAAAGTTTCCCAGCACTACGGGTGCGATTATCATGGGATATTGGCACTTGGCCCTGACGGGATTTCTATAGTGACTTTCCACACCAAACGAAGCGCTCGCTATACAGCGTTCGACTCAAACAGGCAATCTTATTCGGACATCCGTAATGCACTTTAACCTGAGACACAAACGCGCTATATAGCATACTACCTTCAAATGCCGTGAAACCTTACCGCATACGCACGAACAAAGTCGCCGCCGCCCCCCCCTTTCGCTCCAGCGCATGTACAAACATAGACAAATATCAGTTAACAATCTATATGGATGCAAGTAAGCGCCAGCCGTGTCAGCGGCACGTCCATCAGCTACTGTAGCACCATCTAGATAGCTGCTCACCTGCGGTGGTCGAGCTGGTTGCCGTATTATTATCTATGCACCTATGTAACCGTACCAAGTTATGTGCGACTGACGACAGGCATTGGCCCTGGAGCTGGGGCTGTCTATTGCAGGCTAAAGTGTGTACTCCGTACTTCGTATTGTATCTACTATGTAACTCATGCGCCCGGATGATATGTGAAATCACGGGGTTTTTGCCACTCACCTCTACTCCTCAGTCAGTGCTTCTTCCACGGTGGTCTGAGCTGTGTTCGTTATGTGGTGAATACTGGGTAGTTATTCCCTATTCAGACTGAGAAATACTATGTGCACGACGATACTCTCTGTGTATATGATTTATATGTAATTTTACATGGCTACACAAGTATTAACCTGATCAAGCTCCCAAGACCATCATTTGACATGAAGGGAATTTTTTTTTTCTTTCCCCGTTGAAAAGACGTCGTCGTGTTAATTACGCACTAACTCTGTATATCATCGATATACAACTAATAGTTAGCGCGCATCGATCAAACTATACATGTATTACCATAGTACGCAAACCATGACTAAAAACAAGAAGAAAGGGAAAAGGAAAAAGAGAAGACGAAATTTCTTTTTTGCCACCATCAAGAAGAAGCCTGTCGTTGGCCTGTCTGCACGTGCTTCACAAATCACTAATCTTGACCGTGACTGTTTAGACGAGTATTATCTATAATAAAGCAAAAAGGATAGTTAGATGTTTGGCTTGGGTATTGTTAATTGATTAGATGCATGGCTTAACTAACTATGTACAATGTGATTATGTACTCCGTACGGTACATTATATTGCAACGTTAAAGTGCGTACGCTGGCTGATGCGCGGTAATCTGGAGAGTCTGGCTATCGAGATTTGACGGCGGCATTTCGTGTTCGAGAAGCCCGAGAAGCCATCTATTCAGCTAGTTATTGGAGAAGAGGATGGATGGATGGATGGAGGGGGGATGGAGGGATGGCTGGGGTTGCGTTGCGTTGCGTTGGCGCGTCGGTGTCGGATCGACGGAGGAGTGGCGGAAGAATTGGAATGTGGGGGGATTGGTTGGGGTGGCTATGTACGGAGTATGTAGGTGTGTACTATAGTATGTATGCGGGTGCTGGGTGCTGGGGTGGGAGGAGAGAATGCTGGTCATTACTCCATGTACGATGTATGTATATAGCATGTATGGCATATAGCAGGGAGATGGATGATGACTAGCCATGGTTTGTAGGTTGGAGGGAAATTGTCGTGCTGACGTTTGCTTGTTGTTATTGATTGGGATGTGGGTTGAACATTGAAGGTTTGGGGATTGTTTGTGTTGAGGGTTGTTTGGGGAAGGTGCATCGCTTTTGTTTCTGTTTGGGGGGTGATGTTGAGGCAGGGGAGGGATTTTCTTTCTTCTTTCTTTTGGCTCGGTCCGCTGGGATGGTTGGATGGGCATTGAGTTTGGTGCTATCTAGCTATCGATATGTCAGGTAGTTGATGGTGCCAACTATGCGGACATGTTTACGGAGTACTCTGTGGATAGATGATGGATTCGAGAATTGATGGGGAGGATGAAATTGGGGCGCAACTTGGTAGAGGGCTGGCTAAAGTGAATATACAAACTTTGTGGATAAAAGTATAGTGAGGGGTTGTACGGAGCACACAATTGGAAGCCTTCACGGTCAGCATGGAATGACGCCTACGTGCATGTCTTTGAAGTTCGCTGGGTGTTGGTTGGTGTTGGATATGATCAACCCTCAGGCATGGACTACGAAAGCTTCGAAGAACGTTTATAACCAAATCTTCATACATTATAGCTTAACCTTACACTACGACCGTCTCTCCGATATCGCACAAACCGATTTCTTCGTTCCAACGAAGCCCTTCAGCCTCTACAGCTTTCCTGAATCGAATAGGAGGCTCGAGTACGGGCTCATAGTTTGCGCTGAAACCGCCTCTAATAGTTCCGTAGTGCATGCCAATACTCTTCTTGCTCTTCACATCTTTGTGGATAGCCACCGAATCATCTGGAGAAGCATGCTGTCCTGATAAGACTGAGCGCGGTTGATAGCACCCAATGGGCACCAGGGCGAGATCGAAGGGTCCGTACATATCTCCAACCTCGGAAAAAGCTGGACATGGTGGATGAGAGGCATTGTGGTGGGATGGTTGGTCATCCGAATCAACGCTGCAGTAACCAGTGTCGCCCGCGAAAAACAGTCTTTTCCCGCCTTCTGTGACTTCTTTCACGACCCAGCTGCACCAGAGCGTGCCATCGAAGCCCCAAGGCGTTCTGCCGCTTCGATGCTGTGCAGGGGTACAGACCAAGTCGATGCATCCAATTTCTTCGCTCTCCAGCCGAACTGAATCCCACCAGTCCAGCTCTGTGACTTGCTCTGCCTTTATGCCTATACCCAAGCCCACCAAAACCGCTTTGAGGCGTAATCCGCAGAAGAACCTCAGGCGGCCATTTTGTTTGACGAGCAGTTTCTTCAGCGTAGAAGAATCGAGGTGGTCATAGTGGTCGTGGCTAATGCATACAGCATCAACCTCAGGTAGGTCTTCGACTGCACAAGGGGGCGGCGTAAATCTCACGGGACCTACCACGCCGTAGGGACCAACACGGTCGCTAAACACCGGATCTAATAAGACCCTCATCCCTCTCGCCACGCCTTCCAGTTTAGATGTCTCGATCAGGAAGCTTGCATGCCCTATCCAAGTTGCTTTCAAGCCATCTTTCCCCTGACCAAAATCCGGCTTGCGAACCTCGACAAGACCGGCCCGGTCGCTTGGAACAGGTACAAAGTTCTTGGGTGTAGTCCATCGCGTCTTAAATAAGCCCGTCAATCCACGGAATTCATACGAAGGCCACGGGTTCTTGAAGGATGTTGGAGGATTCCCGATGTGGTGAGCAGGTGGGGCAGCGTATGATTTGGGGCGGCGCGGTGACAACGGGGTCACGGTGTTTCTCTTTGAAGACATGATGCTCGTATAGCTGCGTGGTCTGGGGAACCTGCTGGTAGCGCAAAGAACGCGCCATCTTGTATCCAAGGGCCGAATGGTGATGTATGTACTCCGTAGAGAGCGCAGTTTAGCGGGGATAGCCTTCTTGATCGTGAACCGGGGAAATGGTTCGTCCGATCTAACATCCGAATGCGATCTACGATAATACTTGTAACATGGTTGTGCAGCTATAATGATGACATTCACGTGATGATATTGTGTGATGGTGGTAACTGTCTTTCGATGTTAGCTGTCTGCTTTCTGCGTTGGAGACGTGTATGTTTGTATCCAACTGATGGGTCGTTGCTAGTAAGCAAAGCTATCACGTGCCAATCTATACCAAGTGCTTCATGAAGCTTGTGCAAGCATGCTTCGGCGGCATTCAAGCTACCGGCACAAACTGAAACAGTCGCAAACGATGGACATGTCTTAGGTGTCTCCTGCCTACTGTCCGCGACGAGCACTACGTTATTCTGTAATTATCGTTTACTTAGGTCATCGTGGGCAAACCCCTTCACGAATACCATCTGCATTACTCCTACGCCCCACTACCCCGTCACACTTCGCCGCGACCACAGCATCTGCAGTAGCGCACATAGAACCTATTCCTATACTGCCGACATACAGGGGGCAGGGAATATATCAAGAGAGCCGTTCAAGATGTTTGCCTCAAGGCGGCTGGGGAAGGTAGGTTCTATACGCCCCCGCTGAGCATGTGCGCAAGCTAACAGGTACCTGTAGGAGTTGACAAAGGTATGCGCGAAGCCCGGAAGCCTGGATAGACTCCAGAGAAGGCGACGTACTTATGTAGTGTAGTTGCAGGATAAACTCCCGCCAGGCATTGCGCTCGTGAAGGCCGATGACTTCCAGGAGTGGTTACTCGACGTCCAAGTCATGGACGGAAATCCGATATACGCAGGAGAGACATACAGGTTGAAGTTCATGTTCAGCCAAAGCTACCCCATAGAAGTATGTGCGGCGCATTCTCCTGCTGGTCCATGTGCCCCAGAGCTGACTTGTTGTGCTGCAGGCGCCCGAAGTCGTCTTCGTACAATCTACCGATCCTCCACGTCCCATTCCGTTCCACCCGCACATTTACTCCAACGGCATCATCTGTCTCGATCTCCTCGACCGGCAGGGTTGGTCGCCTGTACACAACGTAGAGAGTGTGTGTGTCAGCCTGCAGAGCATGCTCACCAGCAACACGAAGAAGGAACGGCCGCCTGGAGACGAGAGCTTCGTGCGGTTCAACACACAGCGCCCGAGAGACATCAACTTTGTATTTCACGACGAGAGGGTGTGAGGAATGTTTGATGGGCTTGGGGCGGGTTGTTATGTTATGATATCACGGCAACATGGCGTTGGGACAATACAGCATTGACACTGGATAGCATGAAGTGCCACTTAGACCGGTTGCATGGCGTTCTCTATTCATTTGACATTGGAGCTGTCTGCTCTTGGGTACACATCAAGCTTTCTGCGTCTATATATCCATCTTTCACACACTGTGCAATAGACCCGATAGACCCCACACTTTTGGTTGTTCAAAACACAGCCAGATCATGGACGGCATGGCTTTGTGATCCCGTCACTTTACGAAGTAGAATGGGTGCTCTCTTCATCCGTTTTTGGGTGAATGTGGGATGTGAGCTGAGCCCCGCTATAGATTGGCCCTCTCCCGATCCTACGGCCTGCTCAAAACCACGCACCAGGCGGCTCTCTTTTAAAGAGAGAAAGTGACATGTTGTTTGACCCCGTAGGCATAGATGCTGGCTTGGATTGTAACCACCCAAGTATCTAAGTGACAGCAAAAACATGGAGTAAAACTGACGACGATGATTTTGCCCTGTCCTCGCCTCGGTATCGATTAGCGGGCGCCAAGGCCTACAATTTCTTTAGCCTCTCAAAAAGCCTAGAAAAAGTTCGACCTCCACCGCCTTCGCACCACATCCTCTCCACCCCACTCTCCTCAATACAATACGAAAAATCAACAAAATGGCCGACGAAGTCTACGAGGGTGCCATTGGCATCGATCTTGGTATGTTTGTCCTCGCGCGTGCGCCCACATATCGGGTCGTATGCCATTTCGCAGCGCACACACAAGTTCTAACCCACACCGCCAGGCACGACCTACTCTTGTGTCGCCAACTATGAGGGCACCAACGTCGAGATCAGTATGTACCGCGCTCCACTACCGCCGAAATCACGGCCTTCTAACCATTGCGCCCAGTTGCCAACGAGCAGGGTAGCTTCACGACCCCGTCTTTCGTTTCCTTCACCTCTGAGGAGCGTCTGATCGGTGAGGCCGCGAGGAACCAGGCCGCCATGAACCCCGCCAACACTGTCTTCGATGTCAAGTAAGCCCCCCGCATCTCCCGCAGCGTCGCAGCGCCGCAGGGCTGACAATTATAGGCGTTTGATTGGTCGCCGATATGAGGACGAGACCGTCCAGAAGGATATCAAGTTGTGGCCTTTCAAGGTCATCGACCAGGGTGGCAGCCCCATGGTTCAGGTTGACTACCTGAGCGAGGAAAAGGTCTTCTCTCCCCAGGAGATCTCTGCCATGGTCCTTGGCAAGGTACGGCTTTTCCAAATCTCACCCAAAAGACCCGGCTAACAACGGTGTAGATGAAGGAGGTTGCTGAGACCAAGCTCGGCAAGAAGGTCGAGAAGGCTGTCATCACTGTTCCTGCTTACTTCAACGACAACCAGCGTCAAGCCACCAAGGACGCCGGTGCCATTGCTGGCTTGAACGTCCTCCGTATCATCAACGAGCCTACCGCTGCTGCCATCGCTTACGGTCTCGGATCCGGTCGCTCAGAGAAGGAGAGGAACGTCCTTATCTACGACTTGGGTGGTGGTACTTTCGATGTTTCTCTTCTGCACATCCAGGGTGGTGTTTTCACCGTCAAGGCTACTGCTGGTGACACTCATTTGGGTGGATCCGACTTTGATGGTGCTCTTCTTGATCACTTCAAGAAGGAGTTCCTCAAGCGCTACAAAAAGGGTAAGTCTTCTCCTCCCCCCTTCTCTTTCCTTCCAACTCAGAGGGTGCACTTGCCTGCTGGATATAGGCGAGGCATATGAAAAGGCCTCTCCGTTCTCGCTGTGTCTTGTATCCACACTCACCACACTCACCGATGGACGCATTGCTGCTCAGCGTCATCCGGGGTTGCCTCTCGCATCCTAGCTATCACAACCCTCACTTCGACGTTGCTCTCTCCTCTTCTTCAAAGGACGTATTTGCGTCTGCCTTCAACTCCGTCGGCTTCCTGTTCTGGTCTGGTCTCCTGGCTATCATTCAAATCTGCTTCTCCTTCGCTTGCCTGGTTTGCATCAGTCGGCTTCAACATCTTCAACGACCAAGACCGAGTGCCTGCTGAGTCCTGGGGTCTCTGCCTACACGTCTTCCTCAAGCTTGGCTTTAAGACTCTTCTCTATTGTGGTTTTGCCGCCGCTACGGATTTCGGTCTTCGAGCTCGATTCAAGGATCATCACCTCTTGCATGCTGTCTCTCGAGAGATTTTGGATGCTATCAACTATCATCCTGGCTCACTGTTCTATTCCTCGGTCTGCCGATCAGCTTTTTATTCGAGCAGTCCGCCGTTTTCTTGAAGCCGTTTTCTTGGCCAATTTTTGACGCATGCTTTCCACAACCAACAATTACGGCCATTTCAAAGGCAATTCAATCTGGGATCTCAATGAACTGCCTTGGGGTGGGCTATACACTCATAGTCCACTTCTCGAGCATCTCGATGGTCTACACCTCACGGTTGAAGAGCTCGATGCAATCGCTGAACAAAAACGAATCCACAAGCTCGAATACAATCGGACATGGTCTAAACCCAGCAATGCTAAACAGCGTGCCAACCCTACACTGGAGTTCGCTGCCCAGCGCACCAAAATCAACAAGTCCAAGTACAAGAAGAAGAAGAAGAAGAAGAAGAACACGCGAGATGCAGCCGTGGCGAACAAAACGCACTTTTGCGAACTCTGAGAAGTCCTACATCAGCGCAACAGAACTGGAGAAGCATCATCAGCCACCTTTGCATATTCGCAAATATGCCCGTGGCGTAAAGAACTTTTCATGTGCACCCTCTGGGGTTTCACATACTAACAAAACTCGCTATGATCGACACTGTCGAAGTCAGAAGCACATTGAGAATCAACGCTAACGAACCGACAATTGTAGACATCTCTGGCGATGCCCGTGCCCTCCGTCGTCTTCGAACTGCTTGCGAGCGTGCCAAGCGAACGCTTTCCAACGCCACTCAGACTACCGTCGAAATCGACTCGCTCTTTGACGGTGAAGACTTCAACTCCAACATCACCCGTGCTCGTTTCGAGGACTTGAACGCCAAGGCCTTCAACGGTACCCTCCAGCCCGTTGAGCAGGTGCTCAAGGACGCCAACATCAGCAAGGAAAAGGTTGACGAGATCGTGCTTGTTGGTGGTTCTACCCGTATCCCCAGGATCCAGAAGCTCCTCAGCGACTTCTTCAACGGCAAGAAGCTTGAGAAGAGCATCAACCCCGATGAGGCCGTTGCCTACGGTGCCGCTGTTCAGGCCGGTATCCTCTCCGGAAAGGCCACGTCCGCCGACACTGCCGATCTTCTCCTCCTCGATGTCGTCCCTCTCTCCCTCGGAGTGGCCATGGAAGGTATGCGATTCTATGTTACATATTATTGTGAGACATGCACTAACTCCAAACGTATAGGCAATATCTTTGCCCCAGTTGTGCCTCGTGGTAAGTTAATCCCAATGCAAAAATGCTTATGAGACAAATACTAACTTCGTTTAGGACAAACTGTAAGTTTACACCTTCGATGTGCCTCGTACTGAGCATTTGGTGTCTGACACATTTACTAACATTTTATAAGGTTCCAACGATCAAGAAGGTAAATGATACCCCACTTGCATTTGTCATTTTATGTTTTTTCTTTCTGTTACTTTGTTTCTCTCACTTCCACAAGACTTCTTGTTTCCTGCTCTCCCCCCTCCAATGTGATGAGCGCGGCTCTTGCATGCTATGCTGGAAGGAACGCCCACCCGGATCTAGACTGGACTCGACACAGCACGGCATCGTACATTTCTCGTGGACTGGATGCTCGTCCCATCTTCACGATGGCGAATGCCCGCGATTCAGGCTGACCTAGCCCACCATCCAACCTTCATTATGCTCATTTCCTCAACACCACGACTAGCCAGCTGTTTCACTCTGCTCCACGCTGTCTCCGGCTAGATCTCTCCGTTCGACTACTCTTCTTCGCACTCGAAGTCGCTTTCACCGTCATATCCTGGACTGTTAGGCTCGACAACTTCACGATCTGATGCTGCCTATAATTTCTGGACCCCTTGTAGTATGCCAGCGACTTCGACCTTTCTGCCAAGGAACCTAAGCCTCTGAATACAGGGAAAGAAGGAACATGACATCAGGGCGAAAAAGCACGCAAGCTTGTAAAAAAGCTCCGAAGATGTACGACAGCGTCAAACCTTTTCGTATCCGGATGTTATATCGTCTGAGGGCGTCTACAAGGACCTTGATCCCCACCGCCGTTGGTGATTGAACCATACATCGCATGCCGATATTTCGCAGCGAAACCTTCTGCACCTCTTAGTGACGACTATGTGCTATCGTCGCGAGTAATGCTTCCTCAAAAGTACTCCTACTACCGGACGTTTTAAAGGGCCTTGATTCAACATGGCCGCCTTCTTTACACGCCATACCTAGGACATAATCTCCTTGCATCTTGTTTTCACGTTCATGTTTTCTTTTCGTTATCTCGCCGAGCTGTGCTGACCCCATATCCAATAGCGTACCTTCACCACCGTTGCCGACAAGTATTACCCCCCCTTCCGCTCCTGTCAGACATTAGCTAACCTTCGCCTTCAGCCAGCAAACCGTCCAGTTTCCAGTCTTCCAGGGCGAGCGTGTTAACTGCGAGGATAACACCTCCCTTGGCGAGTTCAGCCTTGCGCCCATTCCTCCAAGTGCGTCTCCCCGTTCCTAAAATTGAGGAAAGGTGCTAACAATCTTTCAGTGCGCGCTGGTGATGCTGTCCTTGAGGTAGTCTTCGAGGTCGATGTCAACGGTATCCTCAAGGTCACCGCTACTGAGAAGACTTCTGGTCGTAGCGCTAACATCACCATCTCTAACGCCGTTGGCAAGCTCTCATCCACTGAGATCGAGAACATGATCAGCGATGCCGCCAAGTTCAAGACTAGCGACGAGGCTTTCAGCAAGAAGTTCGAGTCTAGGCAACAACTCGAATCGTACATTTCCCGTGTTGAGGAGATGGTCTCCGATCCGTCAAGCTCTCTTCGCCTCAAGCGCGGCCAGAAGGAGAAGATCGAGTTTGCCCTCAGCGACGCCATGGCCCAGCTCGAGATTGAGGATGCTTCTGGCGATGACCTGAAGAAGAAGGAGCTTGCACTGAAGCGCGTTGTCACCAAGGCCTTCTCTACCCGCTAGAAGAATGCTAAATGATGTGTGAGTGGAGGAGACGAGTACCGCAGGTGCAGCATACTAGTGCTGCGACATGCGGAATGAGCTGCGGAAATATCCCCCTTTGCGGCTTTGTGGCATCTTGATAGACTGGTGTTCGTCTCTTTCTTCCTGGCGCTTCCTCCTTTTTTCCTACGGTTCTCTACTTCGGCATCTGATGGGGACGGAAAAGTAACTGTGTGTGTTCGGTACTTTATGCTGCCTCTGAGTCTGACGAAATGCAATTGACGTGCACGAACGATGCAATAGCCCTCTACCTGATGATTATCCTGCATCCGTTATGTGGAGATCCCTTTGTATTGTGGGCTGATCCGAAATAGGAAGGTGGATGGACGGTATCTAGTTGGGCGGATGGAAAATTGAAAATGCAAGAGTTCTTGACTTGTGTCATGCATACATTCAGAGTAGTGACCATGAATCATTAAAGCTCTAGGCACTGATGTATTCCCATCGATCAGACTCAACCAATACGGGTTTCCTCCCAATGCCGGTCAATTTACTACATTCTGTAGAGACGTACAGCTTGTTGGAAACCACGACAAAGCCTACGAAGAGCAACTTCCATAACATGGTAGCGAAGCGGCTCAGACCGATAGCAATCTCAGCGCCTCATCGTCGATATTCGTCATTAATCGGACATGGAAACGAAGTATAACGAATCCATGACTTGGTCACCAGGAGCATTTAACTACCAGGCCCTAAAAGAACCCCAGAGATGCAGAATTGCATGTCTAGATCAAATGGACCATCTCTACCATCACACTGCCCTTTAGACTAGTCTATCAAATCACCACCTCCCAGTCCTTAGACACGAAAATCCAAAACCCTCCCTTCCAACGTCTCCACCCCACTAAACCTCAACACACCATCCTCCGGCCGTCTTTCGCCCCCGTTACCCCCATCCCCTTGTCCCAAAAACTGCAAATAAACTTCCACAACACGAACCTCCAACCCCTTCAAATCCACCATAACCCCCCTCGTCTCCGCATCCGTCCTAACCACAAACTCAACCACCTTGCCCTCCTCCCCCTCACCATGATAATACCTAAACGTACTCTCAGGCACCTCCCAGCTCGGGAAAACCTCCAACCTCAACACAGGCTTCCAGTCCTCTATCCACCGTGCATTCCCCCGAAACACATCGCCACGCGGGACAATGGAGCCCTCCTTCACAAACACGGGAATACCATCCAGACCCACCGTCACCTCCTCCAGCGCCCCTGCTTCATAAATACGCTTCTTGCCCAGATACTCCAAGTACCTCCTCGCCGCGCCCTTGGGGAAGTACACCGAGCGGGTAGCGTTTTCGCTGACGATGGGCGCTACGAGGAGTTCTGAACCGAAGAAGTACGCATCTGCAATGTCCCATGTTTTTTCGTCGGTTTCGGCTTCGAGCATGAGCGCGCGGATGATGGGTATGCCCGTTTGCGTCGAGTGGTGGGCTTGGGACTTTATGTAGGGTGTGAGGTCGGCGTGGAGATTTGCCGTTTGTTTCATGAGGGCTGTTGTGGTCGTGTTGGCGTAGGGGGGGTACCAGGGGGTGTGGTTTGTGCCTAGCATTAGTTCGTACTGGATACCGTGGGGGGTGGAGTTAGCGGGGGTTTTTCATGGTTGGAGTATAGTGGGTGTGTTTATGGGAGGTTTGGGGGGGGGGGGGGGGGTTGTTTTTATACTTGTGAAGCTTTTGGGGGAAGTTGGGAGGGATGGGTGTGCTTGGTAGAGTACAGTATAGTATAGTACAGTACTCTGTGAGTAGCGTGTAGACGATGATGGTAATGACGACGACAAAGTATAAGCAACCAAACTTACCACGGGCGAAAAAGCAGAAAACCACATCCATCTCGCCCATAAATCGGGACTCGGGCTCAAGGTTCCCAACGCAGATTCGCGCGAATACCCGCCCGTGTCGGAGCCCCAGATGCCGAAGCTGAGAAGCCCAGCTCGAATCCCAGAAGCAACAGAGTATGCCAAACCCTCATAATCCGCATGCGCATCTCCATTCCAAACATGCGTCTTCGCCCGACTCCTATCCACGGCGCTCCGCGCGAAATTGAAGAATCGGCCCTTGCCGAATTTCTCCACCATGCTGTCGTATGCGAGCTCGATGAATAGTGCCATTTGTTCATTCTGCACATGGTCTGGCATTTCGCCTTCTTCGCCGCGGTCGATTTTGTAGCCGCGGACGCCGGTGTTGGGGAAGTAGCGGAGCTGGGATGCGAAGTAGGAATATGCTGATGGGATGGAGAGGTTGAGGGCTTCGCCTAGTGCGCCTTGGGGGTGATTGTCGGGGAAGAGCCAGTCGTTGGTGGTGCTGGTGTTGAAAAGCTTTGTCCCTTGCTGGGCGCGGTTCGCGATCCAGACTTGGAAATCGAAGCCGTATGCTGTTAGGTTGGCGATGAAGGCCTTGGGATCGGGATACTGTACTGGGTCGAAGTCGAAATTGCCCCAGGAGCGATTCCCTGTGCCGTAGGGTCGGTCGGCGAAGGTCGATGTTGCGCGGATTTGGTTGTGGTAGAGGTGGTTGACGACGTCTTGGATGTTTTCTTGGGCGTTGGTGACGCTACCGTGGAAGTCTTGGGTGAAGTCGTCGCTCCAGAAGGTGGGTCCGAGACCGCTTGTTGGTGGCATTTCGCTGCGAGCGCTCAACGCTGTGTACTGCTCGATCACGCTTTTGAGACCTCCAGAGGTACTGGTTGTGGTGGTTGAATTGATGGAGGCGAGTTCGGGGAGTATGATATAGTACCTAGGTTCGACATAACAAGGTCAGCAAAGTCTGTAAAGCTTTTTCAAAAGAGAGTTCGGTACATGTCGTTATCCTCGACCAGATGCTTTGTGAAATCCCTTCTCTAGAGCTCACGTACACAAGACTACTACTGTTAAATATGAACCGCGCCTCCCCCTCTTCTTCAAAACTATAGCTCCCCATCGTCAACGTGTCTGCATAAACTCCATACCCCTCCGAGCTCAGAAAAAAAGGAGCACGCGCATTACTCCAATTTATACCAACCTCGTTCCCCACACCCTTCAAATCAAACGACACATTCCTGTTGTCGATGTTCCCATTAAAAGGATATTCCCAGACGCCGAAGAACCGCGTTGATTGAGACTGCGAGGTAAAATGTGCGCCGTGAAAGGCGTTCGAGGTCTCCAGTGTAATTTTGGCGACGCTGGGTGTGATGAACGTGTAGCTGAAGCCGGTGGTGTTGGATTTGATTGGTGTGACAGTAGTGTTCTGCGGGCCGGCGAGGAGGGCGGAATTGTCTACTATAGTGTTGTTCTTCTCATCGGTAATCAGGAGAGTATTCGAGGGCGTAAGTTTGAGCTGGTAGGCGCCGAGGATTGGTGGGAAAAGAGCTGACAGGCTCAGGAACGGGTGTGGTCGCACCATTTTGAACCACTTTGTGTGAGCGACCGCGGTTGAAACTGAGTCTGCTACGATAGGTACGCGGTCCTGAAACCCTGTATCTTATATAAAGTGTTCCCGATCTGTAATCATGGATAGAATCCTGCAGTAGCTCTTTTTACGGATTGTGATATACCGATACTAAACCAGGTCCATACTGTGATCATCGTTTCTGGGCATTCGTGCAGTAGCATTCAGCCGTAGCGGTAGGCATAGTTAGTGTATAAAACGTTGGAGAACAGCCAAGTACCCCGCATCTAATCTGGTGCGGGAGAGCATTTGGTGACGTTATGTTCTAGTGAGAAGGAACAGGCTAAATGCAAGCTGGTAGCAAGCTCGGTTGACCTTGTCCGCAGGCAAGGGAACGAACATTGTAGAAAGAGATACAGTAGTGTGTAGAAGTTGATCTCAACAGGAGAGGAGGGAATTAGACAAGAGGTCCCTAAGTTCTCATCATTGAATCTACGCCTTGAACTTCCCGGTTTCAATGGCGCTCTCAACTAGATTACCACCCCTAATCATGTTTGTCGAACAAATTACAATCCTACTTCCCCTACCCTCTCCTCCGACTTGCTTCAACTTAGTCCCAATATACCTCAGAGCCGCAATCTCAGCCCTTGTAACACCGCCCAGGAAAAACACCACAATCATCTTCGCAGCATCATGCTGACTACCGTTTAGCATGCTCCGAGCTTTGATTGCCTTTTCTTCGCCAGTCTGTCGCTCATCAAATGTTGCCCCTCGTACATACTTGCTGGCATCGTCAAAGATGCGGAGACCTTGTGCGAGCGGGTTCGATTGGGCTGCTGTTCGAGGATCGGAAGGTGGCTTGATGATGTTGGCGAGGGTTTGTTTCTGGATAATGGATTGGATGAGGCGCACTGAGAGAGGTGCGTAACCGGAGAAGGCGTAGGAGATATCGTTTGGCTCTGCCTCGTTGACCTCGTCATCCCAAAGTCGAAGCGACTTTCTCAGTGGTGTGTAATTTGTTACTGTGCCTGGTTTCGCGGCGGGTGTAGCACCAAGGCCTGAACCACCACGAGGCTGTAGCAGGTTCATCTTCTCCAGTGACGAAAGAGTCAGGATGTGCTGAGGGCCGTAAGCTTGAATCACGGCCTTCTTGAAAGCTTCTAGGTCCTTGTGGCGCATGCCAGCATTCGTCGTACTTTCAAGACAGAGCAGCCGTAGTATCGTAGGTAAAGGGACATCGCGGTTGATGAGCTCGGTGATAGTATCGTGCTGTGTAGTAGGATCACCGCCTGACATAACGTTCTGCTGAACCTCGAGAGATCTCGTGAATACGTCTGTATGCGTGAACTTGATGATCTCTTCGGCAAGCGAAGTATGCAGCTTCAAGCTGGCCTGCTCAGCCTGATAGCCTGGCAACTTGGCAACAAAATCTCGAAGCTCAGAGGTGGTTTTTGCGGCCAGCTGGTTGCGCTCAGTACTACTTTGGAGGCGCCTAGCAGCCTTATTGAGCAAACTACCCACGATAGCGAAGTTGGAATCACCAAGCGTGGAGTACAGCTCATCTTTCCGATCAATCACGATTTTTCGCTTCATACTTGTGGAGGCTGAGCCAGTCTGGCCTTGCTGCGATGCTGCCCCAACAACAGACGAATCGACGTCGGTCTGGTTTGCGGATATGTTGAAAACTTCGTCAATAAGGCCCTCGTAAGTCAATTGTGTGAGAAGCACAGTTGGGAAATCAACATCTCGGTCAATGATGATAAGGCTGTCAATCATTGAGCTGGGTGTCAACCCCAATAACGATGGTCCGACATTGGCTGAAGATTCACCTGCAGCGACTTCAGTACGCATACGGATAAGGAGGTCTGCGAGGCGTTTGCCATTGTCGCCTTTTCCAATTATCCTGGGGAAGAGCCCGCACTTCTGCTGCTGAAGCATGAGAGCTTTCGCTGCGAGAAATATAGAAGTCGGATCTTTGCGCTAGGGCTGATTAGCTTATACGTGTCGTCATGAGGATTCATCATACCAAATAGAGATCCGACACAGCGTCTTCCAACTCGAGAGACATGACATCGTCTGCGAGAGGTACAAAGAACAGGGGCCATTCGCTCACGCTTGCCTCGCCAAGTACACCGGCCTCTTCAAGTATCTGGTCGGAGACCAAGGTTCGCCGAGGCACCCAGAAGATGGAGAACTCGTGTTCAATCTGGCTATCTCGGCGGATGCGTTTGATCTGATCTGTCGATTATCAGCACACGAAAGACATCCTCAATTAAGGTGATAGGAAATCTAGAAAGGCGCCTGGATAATCGTTCGATTTACGATACAGACTGACAAGGCAGAGTGGGTACTGTCTACCTAGCCTATTTGTGATCACGAGATTGATATGGCACATTGACAGGAATGAAGAAGCACGATTAGAAAATCGACTTACTCGCAACAGCCGTCACCGTCGTTGCTTTCTCTCCTCGTACAAGAAAGACAACATTTCGTTGCGACGAATCGGCGTTGTCCTTCTCAAGGAAGAACGGTTTGTCGACGCCATACTCCTGGAGGGTTGAAAACTTGACCAAGATGTTCAGGGGACCCGCAAGAGCTTTCTCGAGGATGAGGTTCTTTTTACCCCTTATCTGCATAGGTTAGCACGGGTCGTCCGATACAGTGACCATATTACCTTACACCCTCGAGCAAAAGAAGCAGATCTCGGCGAGCTTTCTCGGTGATCTCTGAGGCATTGAAGGGCGCTATCGGAGCCATTTCATATATATCAGGGTATACACGGTGCCGTTGATAGGCGCAGAGGCATGATGATCTTGAGATCGCTGCCTTTGTTGATGTGAGGCGGATGGTTGGCGTGCGGGCTTCACGTTGGCTGAGTGTGGCACGTGCATAGCTTAATCAGCAACACACATGCATATGGATCTATCACTCTCGGCACAGTGACGAGTATCCGTACTTTGGGTGTTTGGCTACGCTTCTACTAAATTGTATTTTATCATGGAGGTATGTCTTGGAGAAGACGTGCATGTATAAATCACATCAAGGTCTGGATTCGTATTGTAGGAATGCATCACCTGGCAAGATGTCTGGCACTTTGTTGCACGTATTTTGGACCTCCACTTTGTAAATGTAATATGTGGTGGGTAATAACTTCTCCTATCTGTCTGTGCTATCCTGGGTATACAGCAAACCTCGCTTAATAGAGAAGAAAAGCCTCAATCGTTCATCATATCGTATCATACATTATATAAACAGATCAATTTGCACCCAATGCCCTCAAAGCCAACCTCAGTTGGTCAACGGCGGTGTTGACGTCCTCAAAATTCAGTGCCGAGATAGCCCACCGTGCATGCTTGGTAGCGGCGGCCTGGGCATCCTCGTCGGTCTTGAAAGGCCCCTGATGCAGAGCCTGCGATGCCGGTTGTACTGGCTGGTTATTCCGCTGAGGCGGCGGCTGAGAAGGCTGCTGGGTATGAATGTACTGGTGTTGAGGAGGCGGCTGGAATGTCTGGGGTTGTTGTGGAGGCTGAGGTTGGACTGGCGAGGTGAAGGGAGGCTCCTGGAAAGGCGCTTGATATGAGTTCTGCGGGGGAGGGGACTGTCGCGGGAATTGAGGAGCTGGCGATGGCGATGGCGGGTTTTGGTAGAAGCTATGTGGGTCTGGGGGTGCTTGTGGCGCTTGAGGTACAGGCGACCCGGTAGGCAACGTAGAATCGCCAAGGGGGTTTGACATTGGATCATCCCGTGTGGAAGGAGCGGTGGGTAAGTTGGGCACGGCAGCGTCTGCGGTAAATGTCGGTACATTGACTCTCGGGAAGTATCCCCCGCCCACCGAATCAACCGAGCCTTGTCGCGAAGTCGCGGGCTGTGAGATGGGCGAGACGTCTCGATAAGCGTTGGACGCTGGGGCGAAGTTGGAGGGGGGCGGCGATACCTTGGGCGCAGAGAAGGTGGGAGAAGGATGGGCGGAGGTATTCGGCGCCGTCTCGACGTACGGCTGGTATGGGTTCTGCGTAGGCGGCGGTGCGGTCTCCTGATTTATGATTTGTACATCTGGATCGTTGGGGTCCAGGGCGGAGGGAGAGGCAGCCTGTGGCGGAGGCTCGTGGACGGGATTAGAGAGGTTGGGGTCCTCGCCCGCTTGAAGGGCCTTTAGGATGCGCACGGCATGGTACTTTGCAAAGGTCTGCTTCGATTTGATCTCGGGATCCGTATCCTTCTTCCATATGGCCAGCATCTCGAGAAAGGTGGCAGCGGCGAGGAGCGTGTCGGACGTGTTCCTGGTCACGGTGTTGGCAGCCATGTCTCGGTCGCCTTTTGCAAACGTCTGCAGCGCGAACTGCTCGCAGTAGGCAGATGCCGCCAGTTCATCCAGCAACGCATCCTCGGCGGGGTTCTCTGCCTTTGTCCGCTCGAGCGTCTCCATGAGGTCGGTCGTGTATAGGGTGCATTCCGCATCGGCCGTGTGAAGGTTTGCGCCGATGATCTTCTGCACAATATAGAAGCGCACTGGGGAAGAGTCAGGATCATGTCGCCGTCGATGTATGTATGCATGTGCACATGAAGGGTGGAGCAGCACGTACGCCAGTAGGAGATGATGGGCTTGAACTTGTCCAGCTGGGCGGCCCGCTTAGCAAAGGGCGCAATCTGTATTGCCTTGAGCTTCGCCGGGATATTGTCTGCCATATCGAGGGGCAGGTGGGGGGACGGAGTAGTAGTGGTGGTGGTAGTGGTGGTGGGTACTACAAGCGCTGTACAAAGGCAGACAAAAGGACTGTACTTTGTAGGGAAGAAGCGCAGACGACGACAGTGAAGTCATCTATCTATCCACGACGCAAACGATGTAGATATCAGCACCAAAGCCAGAGACAGAGACAGAGACAGAGCCGCACAGGCAGCAGAACAAGCATACAAGCACACACACAACACGCACACAAGCACACAAGACGGCCAGACAAGGGTGGACCGCTTTCTCGAGCTTCCCCGCAGTCGCCTTATTGTTAAACAAGCACACAAGCTACTCCGTAATAACTAATTAATTAATAATAATGCATTACTTGTACAATACATGTCGAAAGCTAATAATTAAAGCTACCAGAAGTTGTCCGCGGGCCTGGAAGCTTCAGCATAAAAGGACAACCTGGCAAGAACGCTTTCTCGTGATGTGGCCCGTGATAGTTATATAACAAACACCCCCAGTCTTGAACGGCTTCAAGTGTTCAAGTGTCCAAGTGTTGATTCTTGCTGTTCAATTGATTTCCACCTCACTGGCAGAACTGCAAATTGCCCATAGAATAGTCAAGTCTTCCAGTCATGGTGCGCTCTTCTTCGCTGATTGCTGCCGCCGCCGCGCTGGCCCTCAACGCCAACGGTGAGAGCTTGTACCCAAAGAAGTCGGCCGTCCTCCAGATCACAGGCCCAGACTATGACCGGGTCATTGCAAAATCAAATTACACCTCAGTATGTATTCCGCTTCCGGTCTGCATCTGCCCGTCTTTGATCCATGGCTGACGGCGCAGATCGTCGAGTTCTATGCGCCATGGTGCGGCCACTGCAAGAACCTCCAGCCGCATTACGAAAAGGCTGCAAAGTCCCTGGCCGGCATCGCCAAGGTCGCCGCTGTGAACTGCGACGACGAGATCAACAAGCCGTTCTGCGGCAGGATGGGCGTGCAGGGCTTCCCTACCCTCAAGATCGTGCGTCCGGGCAAGAAGGCGGGCAAGCCTACCGTCGAGGATTACCAGGGCCAGCGCCAGGCAAAGGCCATTGTCGAAACGGTCAAGGACAAGATCCCGAACAATGTGAAGCGGGTCAAGGACGATGCGCTGGACGAGTGGTTGGAGGAGAACAAGCACACCGCGAAGGCTGTCCTGTTCAGCGACAAGGGCATAGTCAGTGCTACGCTGAGGACTCTGGCCATTGACTTTGCTGGCATCGTTTCCATGGCCCAGATCAAGAAGTCCGAGGCAAAGGCGGTGGAGAAGTACGGCATCGACAAGTTCCCCACCCTGGTACTGATTCCTGCCGGCGCCACCGAGGCTATCAAGCACGACGGCGAAGTGACCAAGGAGGCCATGGTCAAGTTCCTCTCGCAAGTCGCCCCGCCAAACCCCGACTGTCCAGAGCCCAAAGCGGCGAAGCCCAAGGCCAAGAAGGACGATAAGAAGAAGGAGTCCAAGTTCTCCAAAGCCTCGGCGTCACACAAGTCCGAGGATGCTTCATCTGCTGCTACTTCGGCCAAACACGAGACGGTAGAGGAGCCCGGCAAGCCTACCGAATCTCCAGATGCCAACGCCAAGACCGAAGACACACCTGAACCTGTCGAAATCCCCAAGGAAGAATTGAAGCCTACCATCCCCGTTGTTGCTGAAGCCGCCGAACTCCAGGCTTCTTGTCTGAATGACAAGCGCACAACCTGCATCATTGCCATCCTGCCCAAGGAGGAGACGTCCGAAGCTGCCACGACGGCAGTTGCCTCTCTTGCCTCCATACACAAGAAGCATGATGCTCGCAAAAGTCATCTTTTCCCCTTTGTCGCTGTCCCCGCTTCGAACCCGCTTGCGTCTTCGCTACGCAAAGAGCTCTCTCTTGGAAGCGATGACCAGCCTCATCTGATTGCCACCCATGGCAAACGAGGCTGGTACAAGAACTACGCTGGGTCAAGCTTTGGTGCTACTGAAGTCGAGCAGTGGGTTGACGCGATCCGCATGGGGGAAGGCAAAAAAGAAAAGCTTCCTGAGTCGCTATTGGCTGGAGCTGATAAGGCTCCTGACCATGGTGAGCTGTAAAGGAACATTTGTAAAATAAGCCCTAGAGGGGTTGACTTCTGATTTGCTAATCAATGTACGGAGTATGTATGGTTTGTACAGCATAGCTTTCTAGTGGCAATTGAACGGTATGTTTTACATTTTCTCCTCACGTCACGTCACTATACTTTCCTGTTCATATCTGTCCAAGTCATTCCCCCATTGCTACGCTCCTTCGTGGCGCTACATGAGCAATAGTGTCTTGCCTTGTCTACATACAGTTCTCACAGCGGCTATGCAGTGTGAATAGTGCTACGCCGTTCTCACATCCGTTTCGTGTTTCACCCTTACCATGTTCCCCCTCACGCAAAATCCAACAGTGTGCAGTCAGCTACGACCGAGGACGCGACCATCCAACGCATGATTGGTATCTACTATACAAACTGCAGTTCACCGCGCGTTACCATATGCACGTCCCCTTTGTAGCATTTTTAGTATTCAAAGGTTTCGAAAATGGCTAGGAAGTCCATAGCGAAGCGCATCAAAACAGCCCGAAACAGCCTACTACTAATACTCTTTGGATAGGGATTCTTCACTAGATCTCTACAGGCGAATAAGAACGAGTCTTTAACATCCGAGATACATGAAATGGTCGCTTGGACAGCGCCTTCCTATACTCATGGGTACAACACTTCTTTATTCATTGGCTGTCCTCATTCAAAACCGCACTGCCTTGCCTTCCTTCTCGTTCTTGTCGCGCATACTCCGACAATGATTGTAGCATCTTCCATATAAGTCTTGGATTGGCGGGTATTGGGTGTTTAGTTGTTGTTTCTATGGCCACGACTGAACATAAAATGACGAGTTCTTCACCACTACAACCACATATACCCTCCACCAATCGTTCTATCCCATATACACTACTTTCATACATTTTACCTCAATACAAATTCTTTACATTCTATCTCAGATCATGGCTACTGTCCCAGCAGAATCGGATTCGCTAGACCAGCTTCAATCCCCTGAGCAGGTGGCTCTTCTTGATGCAATCGACAAACTCCGAAATCAAGGACTTGGTCATTACAACATTAGTCTCCCTCAACTGATCGTATGTGGAGATCAATCGTCTGGTAAGAGCTCAGTACTCGAGGGCCTTACACGACTTCGCTTTCCCACCAAAGACGGTCTCTGCACCACCTTTGCCACGGAACTTGTTCTGCGACGACATGTGACAGTTGAGATATCATGCGCCATCATTCCTAGCAGAACCCGCTCCATTGCTGAGAGAGATGAGCTCTCGAAATTCAAACGTCGCTTCTCTTCACAAGGAGAATTCGCATTTCCTTTGCTTCTTGAAGAGGCAAGGGAATCCATGGCCTTGGGAGTCAAGTCGACAAGCGGCCTTTTCTTTGAAGATGTGCTGCAGATCAGATACTCTGGACCAGATCTTCCATCGCTCACCATTGTCGATTTACCAGGCATCATCCAGTCTGAGATGAAAGGGAAACGAGGGATTGATACTGTCCGTCACCTCGTACGAAGATATATGGCTGATCCGCGGTCCATAATTCTTGCAGTTGTATCCGCTAAGAGTGACCCGGAAACCCAAGGGATTCTCAGTTACGTCAGTGAATTGGATCCTTCAGCATCTCGCACTTTGGGAATCATCACGAAGCCAGATTATTTAGATGCGACCTCGGACGGCGAAAAGGGGTTCCTCAAACTGGCTAAGAATGAGGAGGTTCCCCTTCTGCTTGGTTGGTATGTACATCCCAGCTTGAGCTTACGTTGAAAGCATACGTGGTGTCGAACCTCCACTGCATGTAGGAATCGAGCTAAAACTATGACTAGGCACGTCGTTAAAAACCGCGGCTTCGCTGAACGTGACCATACAGATGATGAGCGTGACAAATCCGAAAGACAATTCTTTGCCGCTGGGGTCTGGGCGTCTCTTCCTCGTGGAAATGTTGGCATTGAAACCTTGAGGAGTAAGCTTTCTCGAATTCTGCTTCAACATATCCGCAAAGAGCTTCCCTCCCTTAGTGCAGCCATTCAAGATGCTATCAACGTAACGGAGTCTTCACTCAAGAGTTTAGGAAGTCCTCGAGATGAGCCGCAACAGCAACGCAATTGCCTCATGGAGAAAGCACAGAGGTTTGGTGCGCTTACAGTCGACGCTTTGAGAGGTCTCTACACTGATCCATTCTTCGCTACCAAGTCGCATGATATCATTCCACCCGCACGCTTGCGCACAGAAGTACAGAACCTGAATATCGCTTTTGCCTCGACTATGTATAGCAAAGGTCATCGATATCGCATCATGGAGCAATCTTCCCAATCTTCCACACAAGACTCCCCGCGGACGATGTTGGCTGCAACCCACCATTATAGCGACTTGAGCGAACCCATTGATGTCGACAAAGCCGATTTCCTGGAATCTTACATAGGTGCTCAAGTACGTTTTAGTCGACCATCGGGCCTCCCTTCCCTCGTGAACCACTGGGTCATTGGAGAAGTCTTCCGACAGCAATCGAAGCCTTGGGAAGCGCTTGCTCGACGCCATCTAACCTATGTGTACGATGCAGTTTTTTATTATCTGTATGAAAGTCTGAGCAGTGTCATGGATGAGGACATGTTCAGCGCATTGATGCAGGAGCAAGTTGGGCCGGAGCTCGAGAAACGACAACAGCGGCTCAACCAAAAACTGGACGAGCTGCTCACTCCGTTCCTAAAACATGAACCCATCACGTACGACCCGGATTTCATGGTTGAATTGGAGAAGACTCGAAATTCGCGGTACTTTGAACCTAGAAAGCAAACTGGTCTTGATGGGAAGAAGAGTGCGGAGTCACGGTTATTGACTGAGTCGATGGACGGTTTCGCAAACTGTGACATACTCAACATGATGAATACTTACTATAAGGTGAAACTATTCAACCTGATCGCATTAATACCAGCTAATGATCCCCCAGAAAGCCATCTCCGTCTTCATCAGCAATGTCACCGTCTTAGCAATCGAGAACTGCCTCATTGCGGATTTGCCATCGCTTCTCAGCCCCGAACTTGTGCTCAACATGGATGAAGTGAAACTCGCCGCCATTGCTTCAGAGTCCGACGATATCCGCAACGAACGCACAGCTCTCAAGCAGAAACTCGAAGATCTCAAAGCCGGGAAACGCGTTCTAGACTTGCAGGCCCGTCGGTCGGGAAAAGGTACGCATCATCGAGTTATTCCCCCAATGTAATCGATATCGTCATACTAAATCACGAGCAGTGACTCTAGATTCTCCACAACCCAAAAGAATATCGTCAAGAATGCCGTCACGGACGCCAACACCGGATACCAGACCGAAAACACCAACCATCAGACGAGAAAACGTCGAAAACGAGCAGGGTATGTACTTTTTCAATTCCTCGAGCTCGAGATCACCACATACTGATGTCTGTCTAGTGGATGATCTTTCGTCGAGCTTCGCTCGAATCAACGTAACACCGCCGCCATCATCACAGCCGAAGAGAAGTGAAGAAGACATCCTGCCACAAGGCGCACCCCTGACGCCTCCAAAGTCTCCAAAGGCAGCGGCCCAGCAACCGCCGCCACGATGGGCCATGCGCGCATCTGTAATAGACCACCCCGATTCCGACGGAGATGAGAGCTATCTTTAAGCAAAGAAGTATTTAACGAGTTCTGTTCAAGTCTAGATTTATTTATCAATGTCCCTTGGAACTTTGTTTTGCAATCATTAATTGTATACCATACCATACCATACCATATCATATCATATCATATCATACCATATATAAAAAATCATCAAAATCCAAATCAAATATCCATTCTCCACCACCGACATGATTCACACCCCAACCCCACCCTTTCTCTTCAAACGCACCTCTTCCTTCTCCCCTCCCTACCTTCCCTTCTTCCCTCCCTTCCCTCCCTTGCCTCCATCCTTTCCCCAAAAACACCCCCCTCAACCCAAACACCGAAACCCAACCCGAATCCAAAAACACCCCGCCTTAACATCCCTATTAGTACAAGCACCCAACCGCACCCCCTCCCCCCCCTCCATCTCCATCCCCCCATACAACGCCCCCGCATACCAAAACCGCACCTCCCGCGGACTCTCGTTGCGAAGGCTGTCGACGGTGATGTCGTGGGGGAGTCCTGTTCCGTGGAGGGAATCCGTGGGGATGGGGTTTGCGAGTTGGGATAGGATGCCGCATTCGTGGGAGTAGATGGTTAGGGTTGTGGCTGGAGAGCGGGGTGTTGGTTTTGGTTTTGGTGATTTGATGGGAGGGAGGGGAGGGGGAAAGAAAGGAAAAGATGGGGGAGAGGAGGGGGGGGGAGAAGGGGATACATACACCAGCTATACTTCGTGTCTAATGAGCTTGGGTGGATTTTCTCTGCCCTGTAGACTACGTTGCAGTAGGGAGGGTCTTGGAAAAGGCACATTTCTCTGTCGCTGTGGTGTTTTGGGAGGGCGGTTCCTAGGACAGACGCAGTGGTGGCGAGGAGGGCTGAGATGGTGGGGAATTTCATGTTGGTAGGGAGTTGGTGTTTTTTTGTGGATGGGTTTGAGGGTGTGTATGGTGGAGAATGTGATGGGTGGGTGGTTTGTTCTTTGTTTTTGTTGTTGTTGTTGTTGGGTTGGAAAGGTGGAGAGGTGGAGTGTTGGAATGTTATTTGTTGTCTGTGAGGGAGAGGTTGGGCATCTTGCGAAACGCTTGGTTTAGAAGGGTGAAAGGTAATGTGAAAGAGATGTGATGAATGAATAGTTCAGTGGGACGAACGTGCGCGTGCGAATCAACATGCTGGGGAATGTGATGTGTAGCTGTGATGAATTTATATTGACAATTTGGCATCGTACGTTACTCGGTACGACGTTCGAGGTATTTGTGTGAGATGAAAAGCTGGCGAAAAGTTTGTTTAGATATGGATGAAGGGGAGTGTGGGCCGGTCATTTGATTGTTTGTGCGTAGTGTTTTCCCCTTCCTTTGCTTATCGAAGTACGATGATGAGTGAGCGAACATATGGCTACCCATTGTTCGGTGCTGGGTAGGACAAAAGGCCGAGAGACATCTCTCTAGATATTTACTGCTTAGGTTCGCAAGTATCATGCGGTTGTGTCGTATTAGGCGATAGAACTATTTACATTGATGCAATGCACACGCGCATAAGAGGTATAGAACATAGAACAGCTAAACTCATGCTTCGCTCAAAGAAATGAACACGAACGACCAAAAAAAGCAGAAGGGAAACAGAAGAACCGCTGTACATGGACCGGTTTCCACTCACTCCTCAGTACCGACATCCATCCATACCTTTTTTTCTCGTAACAATCATTAAGTCCTACTCTTCATATCGCACTACCTCCATATCTGCCACTTCTTCTTCTTAGGCGGCACAAAGCTCTCTTGGCTGATCTTCTCATCCCCACTATAACTTCCTAAGCTATCTCTGTCCACGTCTTCCTCACTATCATCTGCATATCGTCCCTGACCAAGATACTTGGCACCCACTCCTGCTGTTCCATTCCGTCCTCCACTAGCAAAGTACCCATCCGCCCCCCCCGTCTCATCTCTAGCCTGCATATTGCCTCTCGAATAAGGGGACCCGGGTCCTGCACCGACGATGGCAGGATGTGGCGGATAACTATCTCTCTTAGACCGAGCTGATGTATGAGCAGCGACATGGGCATCGTGCTCAAATCTCTCGCCGCGATGCTGATTGAGAATTCCACCCATACTTCTTCTATGGACTTCAGGGTCGTCCTGCTCCTGAACCTCGTGGGTCGTTGGGGCTGGCAACTGTGACTTGTGAGACGAATTGTAGTTCGGTTGGCGGCTCGAAACGGAACGGGTTGGCAGGGTCGCGGTTTGCGTCTGCACGTTGTCGTAATTTGTGACTGGGGCCGAGACATGGCGTTTTCCTGCTACAGATTCCCAGGCAGAAGAACGTTGGTGAGGTGGAGCGTAACTGGGCGGGTGAGAGTCGACGCTCTGGGGGCGATTTGCATATGCGGATGGGTGGCCTGCAGATTGTGGAGGTCCAGTGTCAGCATAGCTTAGAGGAGGTTGAGGTTGTGGTTGTAAGGATGCACGCTTGCGAGAAGCGAAACCAGGTATCAAGATACGAGGCCCGACTTTATACCTTTGGCGTGCGCGCTCCTCGTCATCCATCTCCTCTCCACTTTCGCTATTGCTGGTAGAATCGCTCGCGTGCGAGTAGCCGTCGTCGCCAACTGTGTGGCGGTGGCGATGTCCACCCTTGAAGACGTTGAATACGCTGCCAATGCCTGACTTGCGGTGCTCTTTTACAACTATATTTTCTCCTGGGGCTGTGCAGTTGAGTGCGGGGACGATCAATCGATACGGCGCTGTGATACCCGCGGGATCATGTTGTGAGACTTCCAGGTTCAGGCAAATGTCGAGACCACCCTCCAAGTTGATATACTCAGGCTGTCCCTTCTTCCCTAGGATGCTGGGCCGACGATGGAAGTTGGAAGGCCGCTCCGTTGACTGGCTATTACGAGTCGAAGGCCTGCGATGTTGAGGCAAGCTTTGCGAAGAGCCTGGTACATCAGTACTGTCGACTGAAGCACGACGTCGGAAGAGTGAGGTGAGTGAGTTGCGTCGGGATCTTGGTCGTTCAGAGCGATCGGGCGAGAATGATGACTGCGGTACACCAGTCTGTTCTTGATCAGCCGCGGCATTGGCAGGATTGTTGTAGTATGATAGTGGCGGGCCGCGACCCCTTCTGCTGCCGGTGACACCACCTGCGCTCATACGTCGGACCATTTTTCCAGGGGTGTAGTCTGACAACGTCCTTGTGAGTCGCGGACCGGCACCCGGCGATCCAGGTGGTGTACTCGGAGGAGTAGAGCCGGGTTTCCAATCGCGCAGGCTGCACCAATTACGGCGTTGAAGAAGATGGGTATTATTCCTCTTCTTACCATCAACATCGTACGTGAACAACGGAATCATGTCCTCGTCGGTATCATCATCGAGATGATGTATCTTGTTACGTTTGTTGATGATATCGGCCATTATCTCCGGAGGTGGTGTGTTGACAATTGCTGAGGAAATGACATTTGGCATATACCGGTGGTCCTTGTGTTTGGGAATGCCAAGTTTCTTGTTGCTGTAGAATTGTCCAACAGCAGCAAGATGGACATCTCCCCCAAGAATCGTTACACGAACAGATTTGGTTTGCGCGATGTGTTGAAGCTCCAGGATGAAATCCTCCCGCTCTTCTTTGTGATGCTTTGCAGTCCAGTGATCATCAAGGTCATCTAGGATCTCAACCCCACCATCAAATCTGTTGACAAAGTTGCCAAGCATCCCTGTACGCCCAAGTGCTTTGATGGGGTCCATCAGTCTGCTCGTCAGTATACTTTCGAGAAAGTTGAGCCTAGGATAAGCAATGGGAACGCCGAGCAGAACAATCAAGTGCTTAGTTTCACCCTTGATGATTTCTTCTTCTAAGCGATCGAATACGACGTCGTATGAGTCTTCGGTGAGAATCTGGTCGCGTTGTCGCTCGGTACGGCAGTCGAGGCCAAGAAACGCCACCTTGCGTCCAAGGTGCATGAAGACACTGCGCGACCGTTCTTTGATGTATGGCCCCGGGTGAGCCCCGAGCACCCATGAAGGCTCGGTCTTGTCGGTTTCGGCGATTACGGAATGATGCTGGAAGAGCATATAGTACTTGAACGCAACGGCACCCAGTCCCATGAACACTGGCGTCTGCATGAAATGGTGTGGGTACGATCCATAGCCCTGAGCAAAGTTAGTTAATGTTGGAGAGATTGGATCTATTGTACTCACGTCGATGATATCATGATCATCCCAGATATTGACCATAGGGATCTGACAATTCGCCATCGCGAACAGACCCTGCGAGAACCACATCGAGTACCGATCGAGATAGAATTGCTCCAGCTCAATCTGTAATTCTTCGGAAAAGGGTGTATTGTGCTTGTGCAACGGATTCCTGCTGTCGGTCCATTGCTTGAACAAAGTTGTCTGGTGCATTGCCGAATCATTGTAAATCTGATCGCCTCCTCCAAGCATGACGTGGAAAGGACGAGTCTGATGATTATTCAAGACGTCGCGCCACATTGGGTCAGGCCCGCAGAAATCGCTCGGGTTGACAGAATACGAGAAACCGTTGCAGCTGTGAAACATGATGTTCATCGTCTCCCCTTTGGCGGGCACCCAGAATCCAATGGCAGGGCCGCGATTGATCCTATAAGCAATACGTGACTGTGAATCTCCAAGTTCAACCTCAAGATTGAAGCGCCAAAAGGTCACACCACGTTCAGCATGGAGTCTGATTCCGGGTATCTCTCGCATCTTACCCAACTTCTCCCCATCTTTCTTATGTATGCGGGAGGATCGTTCAAAACCTGGCCCTTTCTCTGAGAAAAGCCCTGTGTCGTCCTCTATGCGCGATATGTCCTCGTCCTCGGGAATATCATCGATAGCTTTGGCGTATAAAGTCTTGCCAGTTCGTGAGACCTTGACCTGGCCTTCAAGGGGGTCGACATAGGCGGGATTGAGACCGTCATCGCCCACTTCGGCAGGAGGTGGCGGTAGAAGGTCCATCGGCTGTTTGAACAGCCGTAAAATAGGGGGCTTCTGGTAAGATGACTGCTCGTCAGTGGTCACAATGAGAACGCTACCGCGCCAGATCTCCCGGTCCTTGCCGGCACGGCTCTTGTCTCTGCGGAGGCCCGTATATCGTAGAAGTGGACCACATTTCAAGTAGAGCGGTGGATTGAATGCTGTCTGCGTTGCAGGGGGGTCTGCGTAGCCATCGTACGTTGGCTCCATATAACTGCTACTTCCACGTCGCGAGTGAGTAGGTGTGTCTTGCTCCCACCAAGCCTTGTTAACACTGTTGGACCTTCGCGGCGCAACGTCAAGATCAAGATCCTCAGCCACCAGTGGAACGATTGGAGCACTCTTCCATTCCTCAAGCATTGATGATGGGACATATCGCCTATCGGGATCGTGATGAGGCGAGAATACGTCGGTGACATGATGATCAGGGTCCTGCAGTTGCTCCGAGTTGGAGTCAACTGAATCATCGGCGAACCCAACACTGCGGCGGTCGGTGATGGGTGCGGGCGGTCCCAGGTAGCTAATTGGGTTTACACCATTCGGTTGATCGGCGGGTTGCTGCCCTATCTCACTCGGAGCAGCAGCAGCAAATCCACGAACATCTTTCTTTCTCGTCTTGTTGATGTTAATGTTGTCGTTGGGCGTAGGTGGCAGGTCCTTTGACAATCTTCTGCTGTCATACTGGGCAACGTTTGCACCAGCTTGTCGTGAGGCATGAGGAGGAATTTCCACGTCGTATAAGCCCAAGCCAGTAGGCACAGGAACCTGTTTCCGCTCGACCTTTTCACGAGGCTGTGTTGGGATGGTACGATCGCGGAAGCTGCCCGACCCTCGGACGGCTCCAGTGGGCTCCTTGCCTCTGACACCGGATGTACGTCCAACGCTGGGGTCAGTATGATGCAAAGTGTGGCCCTGGTGTTGCGATCCAATTGAATGTCGCTTCGACTGAGATGGGACACGGTGCGGTCCCGTTGGCGTTCGAGTCCTTGAAGGGTCCCAAGGCTCACTCAAATCATACATCTGGCCATCGTCAGAGTCGCTGAGAGGGTCATCTGGCGGTGGCTTGGGCTTCCGCACTGGCATGGATGTATGGCGTTTACTGCTGCTCACAGCACGTGATGGGCCATGATCTTCTGTAGCCGGCGCCGGAGCTGGAGCCGGAACAGGCCCAGATACAACGCGCTTCTGGCTTGCAGCGGCAGTACGTACTCGTCGCGCGCGCATCTCTGCCTCGGCCTTCTCTTGGGCTGCCAACTCAATCTCGAGGATGCGAGCTCGCCTCTCCTCTTTGCTTATGTCATCCAGCTTGCCCTCGAGCTTCTGCAGCGGCGAGCGGTCCGGCACAGAAGGTCTGCGGATCATCTGTTCTCTGACCCGCGTATCAACGGTGCCCGAAAGAGGCTCAACAGGTAGGTATGGGGGTGAGCGTAAATGCTGCAGTCTCTCGGCGGGGATGGTGATGTTGGGCTGCTGTCTTCCAGCGATCATCTGGATGGTCGGGTCGCGGGAGTGGCCAGAGTAGGAGCGCGCGGGCACCCTGGAGCTGTTCTTGGGCGCATATGGATCTCTGTAAGCCGTGGGCGGCGGCCCTGCTCGAGGGACATCGGGGGCGGCGGGGAGCGGCTCGACGGCGGGGCCTGTTGTCGGCGGAGGCATCTGGCGGCTCTGTCGCCGTCGGTGGGAAGAGCTTCGCGCGACGGGAACTCCATTGGAAGCAGTCGTAGTTGCAGGCGCAGGCGCAGGTACAGGAGCAGGCGCATTCGGGACCGCAACGGGGCGTGTAGAGTTGTCGGGCGCGTTGTCTGTCGGCTGCGACGCTGTCTGGGCTGGTGTGGGTTGCGTGTCAATTGGACGTCTGTAGCTCGCGCCCTTCTTCGAGTAGCCCTCGGGTAGAGGCTGAGACGGGTTGGCAGTGCGCGAAGAGTATGCGGCGCTGCTTCCACGATTCTCCATGCTGCCGCCAGCTCATGGGCCAGATATCAGATCAATGATGGCTGGCGGATGGCAGTGGGCGGTGCAGGTCCAGGCTAGATATCACAGATGCATTTCAGAACCAGTTCCATTGGGCATGAGACGAATAGTAGCTACCTATATAAGAGTGGCCAAGCGGGGAGGTGTCGGAGGTGTAGCGGCGGTGTGATAACTTGGTGATATGCGGTGGAAGGCAACACACACACCGGCGGTCGTGTAGTAGATAGGTACCTAGGTAGGTAGATATCAAGCTCCGTAGTGGGTAACAAGTAGCAATTAAGGGAGAAGCGAATACAGTCTGGCCAGGTAACGATAGGGAATGGAAACTCAATTGCGCATTGAAAATTAGGCGATAAATCAGACATGCAGGTAAGAGAAAGGACGGAACGGTTGGAGTTCACTGCATATGTACCTGGGACAGCGCATCACTTACGGATGCTTCCAAAAACGATGGGGTGGCGGGTAGAGCGATAGTGGTGGTGGCTGGTCGACCTCCGAGGTTAGACTGCGGCACGCACACACACGTGACTATAACACGTGACTTATCTCCAGATGGGCACACGTTGCTGAGTCAGCGATCCCCGGCCCAAAAAGGGCAGGAACCGGCTGTTGTGTATTAGCGGGCTTCGGTCACAACTTCTGAAGAACACGTTGTTTCATCAGCGTTGCCTTCTCACGGTCCACTTCTCAACAGCAGCATCTTCTTCTTGTCATTCTGGTTCGGATTCTGATTCTGATTCTGATTCTGATTCTACTTCTGCTTCTTCTTCTTCTTCTTCTGCCTCTTCTGGAGTTCTGCATCGTTACTCGTCCAGACATTTTGCCGCTCCCTGTTGGTTCTCTGATCCCTACGCCGTACCCAACTTATTACATACTCCCGAAAGACCCTTGCCCATCCTTCTTCCCTCAGGGACTCCTTTTACCTCTACTCCACACATCGCAAACGTATTCAGGGCATCGCCGTTCCACCGGAAGGATATAGCTCCTCCATATTCAGCCCTCTCCATCCCCTGTACAAAGCGCAACGACTTTCTACACACATGCTCCGCTAGCTGCCTTCCTCGCTTTCTAACTTGCAAACCATGCGCCTCCTCGCCTTCTGGAGCCTGGCCTCAGCTGCCGCGGTGGCGTCCGCTGCCCATCTGCCGCCGCGAAACTACACTAGCCATGACTACTATGCCATCCACATCGCGTCGTCGACGTCGCCGGCGGAGTTGGCTGCACATCTGGGCTTGACATACGACGGACCCTTCGCCGCTCTCGAAGACCACCACGTGTTCAAGGCGCCCAAGCACGACAACGACATCATAGACGATGCAGTTCAGGAGCTCAAAAGAAGGCGGCGGAAGCGCGAGATTGGCTCGGAATACCACGTCCTGGACAGCGTCCGGTTCACGCAAAAGCAAAAGCTAAATCGCCGTCATTGGAAGCGCGACACCATACCTGGCGCATACGTGGAGCGCATCGCCCGCCAGGATGCCGCCACCTCCGTGCCTGACGCTGTGAAGGCCCAGCGAGAAATCGCTGGGAAGCTGAGCATCAAAGATCCCATCTTCAATGAGCAGTGGCACCTATTCAACACAGCCACACCCGGAAACGACATCAACGTCACCGACGTTTGGCTGCAGGGTATCACCGGCAAAAACATCACGGCGTGTATCGTTGATGATGGTCTAGACATGTACAGCGACGATTTGAAGGACAACTTCTATGCTGAAGCTTCGTACGACTTCAACAACCATGACCCCTTGCCGAAGCCTCGTCTATCCGACGATCAACACGGTACTCGATGCGCAGGCGAGGTTTCTGCTGGGAAAAATGATGCCTGCGGTGTTGGCTTGGCCTACGAGTCGAGAATCTCCGCTGTGCGCATACTCTCTGGCCCCATCTCTGACATCGATGAAGCGTCAGCCATCAATTACGAACTTCAAAGAAATGATATCTACTCGTGTTCGTGGGGCCCTCCTGACGATGGCAAGACCATGGACAAACCTGGAGTACTTATTGAAAAGGCCATGATCACTGCTGTTCAAAAAGGCCGTGACGGGAAGGGCTCCATCTATGTGTTTGCTGCAGGCAACGGTGCTGCTTCTGATGACAACTGTAACTTTGACGGATACACAAACAGCATCTACAGTATCACAGTTGGTGCCATCGACAAGAATAATCTCCACCCATACTATTCCGAGGCCTGCTCTGCTCAGTTGGTTGTGACCTACAGCAGTGGGAGCGGTGACTCCATTCATACGACGGACATTGGTACAAACAAATGTACGGCTCATCACGGTGGTACCTCTGCTGCTGGACCTATTGCCGTCGGCGTATTTACTCTTGTTTTGTCGATACGTCCTGACCTAACATGGAGAGATATGCAATGGCTCACCGTCTTGACCGCCGCACAGTTTGATCAGCCCAGCGACTGGACGAAGACGCCTGTACTCGGCCGTTCTTTCAGTCATCAATTCGGATATGGCAAGCTTGATGCGTGGGCGATTGTCGAGAAAGCCAAGACGTGGGATCTAGTCAAACCTCAGGCTTGGTTCTACTCTCCGTGGATGCATGTCAAGCAACCTATTCCGCAGGGTGACAAAGGTCTCGCGAGCATCTTTGAAGTGACGGAGCAAATGCTCAAGGATGCCAACTTTGAACGTATAGAACACGTTACGGTCACAATGAACGTCGAACACACACGCCGAGGCGATCTCAGCGTCGAATTAATCAGCCCACAAGGCATGACGAGCCACCTCTCTACTGCCCGCCGCAACGATGAGCAAACCGCTGGCTACATCGACTGGACCTTCATGAGTGTTGCGCACTGGGGAGAGAAGGGTGTTGGCAAGTGGACCGTCATTGTCAAGGATACTAACGTGGACACAAACTCGGGCAACTTTACGGACTGGAGACTCCGACTCTGGGGCGAGTGTATCGATGCGTCCAAGGCCAAGCTTAGGCCGTTGCCTACCGAACACGACGACGACGACCACGACAAGATTGACGATCATCCAGCTCATACCACCTCTGTTGCTGTGCCTTCTGGCAGCCCAGTCTCTGTCAATCCATCGGACATGCCCACTCGTCCGGTGAACCAAAAACCTACTAATACGGGTAGTCAGGCCGCGACGAGTCCGACTGCAGCTACCTCAAGCCCCGCTGTGTCCGCGTCCGCCTCTCCGGAAAATTTCCTACCTTCACCCTTCCCCACCTTTGGTGTGTCTAAGCGCACACAAATCTGGATTTATGGAAGCATTGGACTGATTCTTGTCTTTGTCGCGAGTCTAGCTACCTACTTGTATCTCGCAAGGCGGAAACGACTTCAGTCAAGCCGTGACAACTACGAATTTGAAATCCTAGATGATGCAGAAGATGAGGAGGGAGGCGCTCGGACAGGGATGCTCAACGGGGCTACTACTGGACGACAGGGTAGGAGAACGAAAAGGGGTGGTGAGCTTTATGATGCATTCGCCGGTGAGAGTGACGAGGATCTTTTGAGCGATAGCGAGGATGGTGACGCCCCGTACCGTGATAGGGAAGAATACGACGAAAAGGCGCCCATGGTAGAAGGCAGCGACGCTGGCGGGAGCAGTGCAAGTGGAGGTTCGGCCGGCAAGACACAGTGAATGAGAGTGTAGTTTGTCTATTGTCAGCATTGGGCGGCGTTTCATAGAGCTTCTAAATTCAGTGTTTGCCTTGCACCTTTTTGAAGCTGGCTTGATGGAGACTATTACGACCACCTACGTACCTAAGTACCTAAGTATGTATACATGGACGAGTAACTTTTGCATGCTTGCCTCTGAAAGAGTGTCGGCGAATGATAACTACAGTTCCGCGACCGGTAGGCGGTGAAACTAGCGCGGCAGAAAAGTTCAGTCCCACATCCACCAGGAGCTCTCAACCATTTCCATGCCACGTCTTATCCACGGACAGCCCGCACATCCAAAATGTCAGACGAAACGGTACAGCCACTCCTTCAATTTACAGGTCACCGACACCTTACCACGCGCCTCCTCATTTCCACACTCACCGGTCGTCCAATCCGTATCTCAAAAATCCGACCCTCATCGACGCGCCCTGGCCTCACAAACTACGAGACAAACTTTATACGACTCCTCGACTCGGTCACAAATGGCGCGCAAATACAGTTCTCGATGACGGGGACGACACTTGTATACCGACCGGGTCTGATCACGGGTAGCGCAGAAGGTCTGGGGGCCATGGGTGGAGTTGTCAAGCATGAAATACCACGAGAATGCGCACGGAGGGGCGTTAGCTGGTGGTTGATTCCGCTGGCGATACTCGCACCTTTTAGCAAGGGTGCAGTTAATGTCACAATTTGGGGCGAGGGGTGTATAACGTCGTCCACGGGTACCGGGGATGTGTCGGTGGATACTGTGCGAACAGCCATACTTCCGCTGTTCAAGAATTTTGGCATTGAGAGGAATATCGAGCTCAGAGTGTTGAAGAGGAGTTGTGCGCCTGCACAAGGCAAAGGCGCCGGTGGCGAGGTACAACTAGTGTTTGGGCATCAGGTCCGGTTACCGAAGACGCTGCATCTTATGAACAAGGGAAGGGTAAAGAGGATCAGAGGTGTGGCGTATGCGGTCGGTGTATCTGGATCGAACAACGCAAGGATGATTGAGGTCGCGAGAGGTGTATTGAATAAGTTCGTTCCCGATACGTACATCTTCTCCGATGTCTCACCCGCGCCACTGAATCCAACTTACTCGAAAGCGAATCCGAATGAGAAGGTCAAAGGAGCTGTGGGGTTTGGGCTCTCGTTAGTGGCAGAATCTAGTACGAATTGCCTGTATTCGGCGGATGTAGCGAGCCCACCACAAGGAGGAACTACAGCAGAAGATATAGGAAAGCAATGTGCATATCAGTTATTGGAGAAGATTAGCCAGGGCGGGTGTGTGGAGGTCACGGCCACGCAGACGATGTTGCTACTGATGGCAATGGGGAGCGAGGATGTTGGCAGGGTGTGTATAGGACGCGATGTGTTGGGCACGGAAGAGATTGTACAGTTGGGGAGGGACGTCAAGGTCTTCACAGGCGTTTCCTGGGGGTTGCGAGGGAGAGAGGTAAGGGAAGGCGAGGAAGAGGAGGAAGAGGAGATTGTTGTTAGTGTGGTGGGAAGAGGCGTCGGCAATGTGGGAAGGAAAGTTGGGTGATTATTCGCTGGTGGTGGTGATAGAGGGGAAGGCAGAGTTTGTAGACCTTTACTATGATACCCCCGTACTTATCTCCAAGACCAATCTGCACATGTAGTCTATGCCTGCCACTGTCAATTCAGTGAGAACCGGCACCTATATCCTAGATTAAGAAACCCCAGGATGGGAGTGACATGTAAGCATCCTTAAGATAAGTGATTGAATACTGAGGGTATCTACATAATGCACATCTTGAACCAACATTTATATGTAGCACCACAGTTCTCCGACTGGCACTAAAATAGTTTAGCGTGTTTTTCGCCGCGGGAAAGAGTGAGACGCGTCTCTCGACGTGCACAACGCTACAACCATACGATTTCGCATACAACGCGCAAAAAATTGCAATTACAAGGTCTCGATGTACTAAAAGTAATTTTTCTATGGAAGGGAGACAATATGCCGCAATTATCCAAAAACGCATACCCACTGCTAAGTCGTGCGGGTGGGAAGCCGCACGCCAGGCCAAAAGACCATGAAGAGAATGACATAGGACGGTACGCACCGGCTGATAAGATGACGGACGAGCAACTCATGGCAGACCCGGTGTCATCGTCGGACGAAAGCGAAAGACTGGTAGACGTCGAGCCACAACTCTCACCTCTTCCTTCCCCGCACGCAAGCCAGTCTGCCGCTAGCTCGAAGCCCACGGATGCGAAGAAGAACACGGACAAGAATTCAAGATCTTCGAATACAAGCTCTAGAGGGAGGAAAGGAGCCTTGACCAAAGCGCATCTGCTTAGTTTCAGTGCCAGTCCGTTCAGGAAAGGCCAAGCGCTCGTACCGGCACCAGATCAGGAGGAAGAAAAGGAGAACAGTAGCAGGATGCCAAAGAGCTCGGGAAAGAAAAGATCAACGGAAGAGCAGATATTCGGGATGGGACATGCACCGTCGAAACGAAAAAGAACTGTGGGCAGTGGGGCAGTATACGGGGGTAAACAGACAACAAATATACATGCGGGGGCAGTGAAAGGGGGTGTAACAAAACCAAGGGGACTAAAGAATCGTGGGTGTACTATACTTGATATCGTAGGACGGGATGCTGACGTCTTCTAGAACCTAAGAGTTATTCGAAGAAGCGTAGGTACCCGCCGCCGGATGAACAAGATACAGATTCGGACTGTTCCGTGAAAGGCGTCGACGAAACTGCCGCTGAACTCAAGGCACTGAATGATGACAGAAACAGAAGAATGGCCGAGTCTCGACAGCCAAGCTCACCGGTAAAAGCCCCACGACCAGACCTCCTCACATCGTTGGGCGCATACAAACAACCCGGGTCTTCACCTCCAGACGATGAAAACGAACTATTGCATCCCGCTTCTTCTCAAGTTTCAACCCAACACCGAGACACACTAGCGAATTTGGAGGAACACGTTGCAAACCTCCCAGAAGAGGAAGATTCCTACTCTACATGTCCGCTTTGCCAAGAGCCAGTGGACATAGCTCGTTCAATCGAGTTCTGGAAAGCCCACCGAAGGACTGTACGAAATGAGTCGCTTTTTTGTAGGGAACACAACGTACACACGGCAAGGAGGCGGTATAAAGAAGAGGGATTCCCGAGGATCGATTGGGACGCGTTACCAGGCAGGATAAGCCAACTAAGGCCCCAATTGGTGAAACTTCTACGGAACCAAACTGGGAAAGAGAGCAAGTACAGGAAACAACATGCAGCGAAATTGCTCAGCGGTAAAGCCGCTGTCGTCCCTACGGGAAGAAAGGGCCGGAAACTCGAGGCGATCGAAAGACAGCTCGAAGCCTTTGATAGCATGCCTGCTTCGACGGGGTACTACGGACCTCGCGGTCGGCGACTCATGATGGAGACGATAACGTCGGAACTATCGGATATTATCCATGAAGTTTCGACCAAGGATCTGGTGGTGGGACGGAGTGGTTTCGCAGTCTATGTTCAAACTGTGCTAGTACCTGAATTGACGGTGCTGTTGGTGAGAGAGGACTTCGATGTCAGCGAGGGGATGGCGGAAGAATTGATTAAGAATAGCGCAGATTTGGGCGCGTTGTTGCATGAAGAGATCGATGATAAGGTGGAGGCAGGCAGTGATGAGGAAGAAGAAAGGGAAATGCTTGATTTGGATGATGATGAGAAGTATGAGGCACTGGATGAAGTCTTGATATAACTAAAAAATAAGGAGAGGAGCAAAAAGGAGAAAGAGAGTCGGGTGTTTGATGGGGGAATACAAATCCACAATATACGAGCGTCGATGGGGGGGGGGGGGGGGGGGGGGGGGGAAATCAAAACGGGGTGTTGTTTGTGGTTTGTTTTTTTTTTTTTTGGGGTGTGTTGGGGTGGGGGTTTTTAAAACAAATTTTTTTTTTAGGA
>JAFISD010000319.1:0-27174 GCA_022560085.1 Helminthosporium solani | reverse complement strand
CAAGTTAAGGAGCAACATACCCTTCCAAGCTGTTGCCAAGCAAGTGCACGGGGCATTTCAATGCAAATGCAACGCGAAACCAATACGCTTTCAACACAATACCACCTCACATTCCGTATAATGTCTTTTTACCAACCTACGACCCCGGGTGCGCCTTCAGACGTGCCTCTGGATCACATAGCCGCGTTCGATAACTTTTGTCGCAGTATACCGCTGGATACACGCATGCAACAATCTTGGAAAAGCTCTACCCAGTGGTTGATGTCCATGGTCACGTGTTAGGGATTTTCAGAACCAGCCGAACTGCTATACCAAGTTAAAACCGCCAACTCTCCACGAACCATAAATTTTAACCGCTTTGAAGTTAACGTTACGCTGATAAAAATTATGAGCTTGAGGGGAAAACCTACGCCAACGGTTCCAAAGTTTCCTGGCTAAGCCAGGCGGTTGAGCCTTTGAAATACGGTGCACATTTCATCATGTGAACCTTATAGTTATGGTACTAGACAGGGCGATGCTAGGAGATTGACCTTCTACGATTCTCATTTCGCTTCCCCATTTGACAAACAACCCCATAGAATCAAACACAGCTGACGATGTACATTCATTATAGCTAATTGAAACGTTTCTCCTCTTGTCTCCTCAGCAAGATATTGGGTACGTACGTCATCCGGTAATGGAAACTCATTGTAGTGCAGGGAAAAAAACATAGACTTTGGAAGTCAAAGTTTGCATTCTTAGGAAGTATTGGAGGTGTTGATAGGACGAGTTTGGTGTTTACCGACATCTAGGAAGCTAGACACACTAGTGCATAAGCAGGTGTGCTAAGTACTGGCCCAGGCGCCAGACCAAAAACAGGGCTAGCTTGGCACCGATCTTTACACTAACCCCAAAGTAGAAAAGCTTAGGATAACGTCTTTCCATTGTGCCCTCGTTGCTGAAATGGGATGGGTAAGAACACCAAAATCGTGATTTTACCTATACTACTCTATAGGACTTCCTCCCCATACCAGCATTTATTTCTAGATCAGCTGAGTATGGAAGTCACGTCGCATCCTTGTTTTGACGTTGCGTGATTCGGCGCTGAGGGTCTTTTGTGCGGACTCTTCCCCGCGACAGAACTAGGATGCGCAGAGTTTTCACAATGCCAAGCGAAATAAAAAAAAGACAAGAACAAACAACAGAAACAGAGGAATTGTCTTAAAAACTACCCAACAACTAGATTGACGAATTAACATACTATCGTTTCTAGCAGCAACTGGTTGACAGGACACCTCTGTACCTATACCACTCTGAGATCGCTTCGCAGCGCAGCGACGAGGGCAGGAAGAATCCCGAATTCCAGACGTCACTCCTTAGCGATCTGTTAACGCCGGGACTTCTGAATGATGTACGGGGAGGCAGACCCTCGGGAACTCGGCAGAACTCTTGCCTGCGGACAGCTTTCTAGAGGCAAACTAGAGGTTGAGTGCTCTGTGAAGAGACCGCTTGAGATGGAGGTCTGCTATGGGAGAAGGATCACACCCTTTCCAACGACACAATCTATACAGCTCGAAAGGGTGAATGCGCGTATCGACCTATCTAGAGCATATGGGTAGGGTATTGCGATAGGCTTATGGAGCAAATCAGATACACATGGGTAGCGAGGCTGCTCGTTTCTAGCTGAGCCGCGGAACCTAAAAGTCTTTGAAATAGAAGAAACATTTAAAGTGAGGAGAAAACTATGGTGGGAGGCCTGGGTCGACTCCTACAATGTATTGTAGCCCAGAATAAATGTATCCTGGTCGATCCGGCAGACCTCGAAACAATTGAGCCGTACTGCAAGGCGCTCTGGCAACCCAGCTTCAAGGCTACCATCCAAGAAAGGGAAGGAGTGGTTGAATGGGCGAGCATAGCGAACGATGGAGTACTCTATGTCGACGCATCGTATCGGAAAGGTAACATCGGTGTTGGGATCTACTTCAGCCTCCGCGACAGGGTAGAGGACATACAATGCCTGCGAATTGGGCGAAACGGCCAGATCACCGCAAACCACACCGAACTTATGGCGATACACCACGCGATGGCACATATCGAATGTATATGGAACAGCATGGAGAACTCCCCTCCGGACATAAGAAAACTCGCACTGCCCACCGTGATTGCGAGCGACAACACCTCAGCGCTGCGCACCTTAGAGCAACCTACTGAGTAGAGTGGGCAGAGCGTCGTCGGAAAAATGTACGAGATAGCCCGAAGACTGAGAGATAGAAGAGGGCCAGCAATTCACCTGCATTGGGTGCCAGCGAGGTCAGAAATGATAGGAGGCGATATGGCCCATGATCTTACTCAACACGCTACAATAAAGAATTTACACCGGACGACTCGAATAAATAAAGCCTCCTTAGAACAACTAACTCTGGACGATGGCAAGCTGGCCGGCTGTTATCCCGATGGCCAACACTTGAGAAATCGCTCTCGATGGGACCGGGATCCGGAGCACAAGAGGTAGGTACGGATGATAGACGACGATGGAAATAATCGAGGCCAGAGTGGAAAGCTTAGCATTATAAGAGAGGACCGAGAATGAAACAATGGACTGAAAGTTCTCAGCGTTCGCACTAGAGTAGATATCGTAGAGCAGCTTATCGGGCCTATTGGCACCTGAGGCGTAAGAACAATTAAGTCAAATCAAATGAGATGGCACTGAGGTGTATACACACCTCCTCGGATTGATTGAAAAGCAGGAATATAGTATAGTTCAAAGTTGGACTTAGATCTCTCGAAAAATTCAAGCCAGTACTGTATATGTTACCATCACTCTCCTCGAGCACATGACTAGGGTGATTGAATTTTCAAAAGAGATATTTATCTCGAAGATGCTTCTAAACTCCCCATGCCAACGTCATTAATATCACTTGTTGCATCGTAAACATAGCCCACCACAAATCATCAATAAGCAAACAGCAGGTTATTTCCTTGCCGTTATAATCGTCTTTCTCACTGCCTACATCTCGATAGGGGCAAGGCTGTTTTTCATTAAGGTCCTCAAATACTTTGGTAAAACCAAGCTGCCTCAGCGCCTCTGTCACAACTGTGCGACTGACTATGATAGAACAAGCGCAGTCTACATCGCCAGCGGGTATTAAAATAGTTGCAGCGCCCGTCTCCTCGTCTTGTCGTTCCATCTCGCTCCCCGTCAAGTTGCTTTTGTCAATCGCCTCGGACAATATTCGTAAGAATAATGGAAGATTACTTCTTGGCATCATGGAGTATGCATAGGTGATGGCTACACTTTAATTAGAATATAAGTGCGTATACATGCGGACGGGTTACATACTTCTGTCGTTCTCTATGCTAAGTCAGGGAGAAGTCATTCGGAAGGGGAGATTGACTAACCTTCAGGGAACAAATCATTCATAAGAGCCACAAAATGTCAATCAACGACTGACTAGAAAGACTATGTCTTCACTAGTGATATAGCGGTCGCACGACGATGAGACCTTTACATAACACTACAATGCTTAGCGTCATGGAGAGCCATTTATATTTGATTTCTGAGGATGGTGAGCAGTTTGAATTATTGCTGTTCTTCTCTCTTGAACATAAACTAATTGTTGCCTCCGGCTCGCGCGCATGTGTCTTCGATTATAGCCATGCGCCTTGGGGGTATAGGCCGTTGCGACGTACCAACTAGACGCATCTTACTACACTATACACTCTTCAGTTCAGAAGCCAGCTGTGAGACCTGCTCATCTGTTACCTGACCCTATGCTCAACAAAAGAAAGTATTGCTTCCAGCGGGCTTGTCGGCACTTATCAGTTAGCGAACTGGCGAATCTGTGAGTGCGTTGGAATCTAGACTTGTACAAGGCTGGGTTGTTTACTCCGGGCACAATCGACCGTTACTGGATCATTGTCATTAGTATTTTACGCGGATGTTGTTATCGATCCACATTAATGGAGTCACGACTTATACAGCGTAATGTTCATCAATATCAAGGTTCTACTTTGATTAACGAGTGCAAGAGTGTACTAAAAGAACTGCTACATCAGATCTCGTTGGTTCTAATCATGCTAAAAGACGCTGCACTGCTACATTTCCGCATAGAATGGCAAGCTGTAGCGCTGTCCAGCTATGTGGCGCTTGTACCTGGACCTCTTGCTTGAGAAGCTGCTGACGTAGGCACTCTACCAAGCATCTCTCGACCCTGAGGGCATTACCATTGTTGTCAGCCTTAGAACTGTCCGTACTGCCGTTTACTATGTCCTCTCTGCTGTCAAGACCCTCATCATCGATCTTATGCTGTTGGATTTCCGCTCCTACATCTGCACCTTTCTCGACTAACAGCTGCACTATCTCTGCATGTCCTAATAATACTGAAACGTGTAAGGGTCTAAAACCCTTTCGGGTTGCTGCTTCAACATTGGCTTCTCTTTGAAATAGTAGACGTAGTACTTCTTCATCCGCGAGGAAGGACGCCAAATGGATCGCGGTGCACCCATCTCCAGTCTTCGATTCCACGTCAGCGCCGATTTCGAGTAGTAATTTTGCTACTGCTAGCTGCCTGCTCTCGATTGCCCATATCAGTGCCGTTCTGCCCCAATAGTCCACCGCGTGGAAGTCAGCCCCTTGGTCTATGAGTAGTGTCGATGTGATCCATTGACCGTGCTGAGCAGTCCAGTGCAGCGCTCTTCGTCCGTGATAATCCTCGGCGTTTACATCGGCCCCTTTCTCCTTTAAGTATTTTACCGTCCACATGTGCCCCTTTTTCGCGGCTATGAGTATCGGTGTCCTTCCGTGGATACTTGCATTAACATCAGCACCGTTTTCGACCAATAGCTGTATCACATCATGGTTCCCGTCTTCAACCGCAATGTGTAAAGCTGAATGCCCATTTCTGTCACGTCTGTTGACATCAGCTCCTTGTTCCAACAGCAACTGCACTATACGTTCTCGCTCTAACCAGGTGGCTAAGGTTAAGGCAGTAGAACCGCAAGCATCCTCTGCATCAATGTCCGCTCCATTCTCCAGAAGCGCCTGGACCCTTTCCAAATGCCCATCTTGAGCAGCGGATCGTAAGGCAGAGACTACAGTGCTGCCTCCTGATTTTTTCTCTGCCATTTCTGCCCATGAGGCCCATATCCTCACATCTTCTTGCTGCGACGCTATCTACTTTAGTATTCGTCTACTACCGTTGACCTTATCAAGCAAGAGACGCACTACACTGTCGTGCTTTTTCAGAACAGCTGCAGGTAGTGGAGTCCATCCGTCTTCATCTTTCTCCTCAGGGTTGGCTCCATTATCCAACAATGCTTTTACAATTGTTTCATATCCTTTCAAGGCTGCCGCATGTAAAGCTGTGAATCTGTATCGATCTCTTGCATGGACATCGGCTTTGTTTTGCAGCAATAGTTGCAGAGCATTTCCTTGACCGTCCTGGGCAGCCCATATGAGAGGCGTTTGTCCGTTGTCGTTCTTTGCATTCGCGTTTGCAGAAGCTAGAGAAAGCCCTAGGGAAAGCACAACACTGGGCCTCCGCCCACGCCTCCGTCTTTGCCCCAGAAAAATTCCAGCTCACCCACTTCACACGGGCACGTAAACACATCGATACAGCCAAGCCCATTCAGACAGCGTGGGGCGAGGTCAGACCCAAGGCAACATGCAAATACCTAGGACTAACTTTGGACATGAAGCTGCAGTGGAAGGCACACGTAGAGGGAGTCTAATAGAAAGCAACAAAGACAGTGAATGCGCTGAGCTGCCTAGGGGGATCAACCTGGGGGCTAAGCCTATCCGACATGAGGAAGATTTACGCGGGAACAGCCCTGCCCCAATTAATGTACGCGTGTTCAGTCTGGTCACAAGCTGGCGCGAAAGGGAAAGCATACACGAAGAGAACGCTCGACACCCTACAGTCCATTCAGGCGAAGGCGGCAAGAACCATATGCGGAGCTTACAGGGCTACATCAAAAGTAGCGCTAGACGTCGAAGCACACCTCCTCCCCATAAAACAGCAGATATGGAAACGCAACGCAGACACCATCACCCGACTCCTCTCCTATCACGAGATACTAGATAGCATAGGCCTACGACCAGACACGCCTGCAGTTAGGAACCGAAGGAAGTTTATCAACCCGCTACAAAGGATTTTCAGCGATATACAGGACAAGCGAGAACAGGGCGTCGACACGCAGGAACTCATCCCACCATATGTAACACCACCATGGTGGATAGGCCCCGAAACACACATAGACGAAGACGCTAACAAAGCCCGTGATCGGCACGATAGAGAAAACGGAACAGGGCAGAGCCTTAGCATCTACACAGACGGCAGCGGGATCAACGGCCAAACTGGCGCGGCCGCGGTATGTCCGCTCACACAGCAATCACGCAGTGCGCACATGGGAACAGATGCAACCTCAACCGTGTACGCCGCAGAGCTCCGCGGGATCAGTCTAGCGTTGCAAATAGCAAGGGAATATGCTAACAGAAACGGGAGTCGCCAAACAATCGCCATCTACACAGACAGCCAGGCTGCCATCACGTCCACAGCCAAACCAGAGGGGCAATCAGGAGCCTATATCCTTAGAGAAATAGCACAGCAAATCCAAGAGATCCAGGACAAAGGACGACACGTGAAAATTCGATGGATACCAGCACATGTAGGAGTACCAGGAAACGAGGCCGCCGACAAAGCCGCCAAAGAAGCCACTGGATGGAGAGAAGACGGATCCGAAGGTGAAACAGCGCAGACACCCTTCCAACTTCACCCACTTAGAACGACACTCAACTTGGAGCAAAGCTGAGGTAGAGAGATCATGGAGGGCAAACTGGCATGCAGAAACCAAAGGCAGAGCGTGCTACAGACACACATCAGTACCTACGAACAGAGTACTCCGACTTTACCAGGGGCTCAGCAAACAACAGAGCGCACTACTGGTACAACTTCGAGCAGAGAAGATCGGCCTCCGGGACTTCCTCTTCCAACGGAAAGTGCTAGGAGTAACAAATCCTCACTGCAACTGTGGAGCGAGACGACAGACGGCCTCCCACATCCTCCTCTCATGCAGGAGCTATAAGGACCTCCGGAACCAGGAATTCGGCCGCCTTCCAGGACGACACAACCTCCGGGCCATTTTGAACAATCGCAAGCTAGCCACCAAAGCCATCAGGTTTATAGAACGGACGCAGATCCTTGGGCAAAGGGGGATCAGAGATGAATAGACGAAGCCGAGTGCTGGGGGGAGACTGTAGGTATCGCGGACGCGACACACGAGGCATACGCCTCTAGGAGCCTAGAAACAATAGTGTACATTAGCATTGGAACCATTATCTAGATGAGCTGACAGGCAAAGTAGATAGTGGTTGAAGGAAAGACGGCGGACCTCTGGGGACAGCTGGTCTTGCTTTGGCGAGATGAAGTGGGGCGGAGCGGATCAATAAGGATCCGTGCCGCGTCGGCTGTCCGCCATGCCCCGCCTAGCCGGGCATAGCTGCGAAATCGCGGCTGAAACCGAGTAGGAATCAACCAACCAACCAACCTCCACCCCGCCGCAGCTGGAACCGTGACCTTAATGGTCTTCTTTCCTCGATACGCACGCCGCTGCAAACTCGACAGGTGCTTCCAGTCTCTTCCTAACACTGCGCATCGTCGTGGTGCCCTTAACGTGACGTGCATCGGAACCAGCAACCCACATGGCATCTGTGCACCGGCAGAGCTTCACAAGGCTGACAGCCAGCGAACAGAACGATGAGAACTTCTGCCTAAAGTAGGCTTGTCGCGCGATCGCACACATTGCCAGAGAGCCGCTGACGGTCAACAGCATCGTGTTCGTCCACGGCCTCCGAGGTCATCCTCAAGGGACCTGGGAGACGACGGCGAGTGCGAGCCACGGCAGCAGCGACGTGACGAAGAAGTCCAAGGGTCTACGCTCTTTGCTCAAACGACGGAAAGGTCAATCTTCGGCGACTGACACAGAACCAGCGCTGGGTCGCGCTAGCCCCGCATCGTCGCGATCGCTGCCCGCTGTCTTCTGGCCTAAAGAGTACCTCGTCGCTGACATTCCGCAGGCCTGCGTGTGGACGTATGGATACAACGCAGACGTTATTGGAGGTCTTTTCCAGGCCAACAACAAGAACAGCATCTCCCAGCACGGCCGCGATCTGTCGGTCCGGCTTGAGCGGGAGATCGATAACGGAGTATGCGCCAGCCTATCTGACGAATGGCTAGAGAGCCGTGGCTGACCGCGGTGCAGAAACCACTTGCATTTGTAGTGCACAGTCTGGGTGGCATCATCCTGAAAGATGTAAGGGTTTGGCAATGCACAAGACAACAATGACTGCTAATGTGCTGCTGCAGGCGATCCGCCGGTCAGAGATTGCCCGCAGTTGGACAAAGCTCGTCATCTTCCTGGGAACGCCGCACCGGGGCAGCGCGTACGCAGGCTGGGGCCAGATCGCTTCCAACCTCGCCCGCGTTGCCCTTCAAGATTCGAATAAGAAGATCCTCGAGACACTTGAAGTAAACAACGAGGTCTTGGATAACATACACGAAGAGTTCAAGACCATTGCGTTCGCTGGAGCTATAAAGATCCATTCGTTTCAGGAGGCACAAGGCATCACAGGTATGAAGGGCGCAAGCGCGAAGGTATGTTCACCGTATAGCTATACGTCGTGCGCCATATGCAAACCGGAGAGCCAGGCTGACAGCTGCAGGTGGTGGACGACTTTTCATCGAAACTCGACCTCCCGCAAGCGCTGGAGACAGTTGAAAGTATTGACGCGAACCATGTACAGATGGCTAGATATAGTAGCAGAGATGATCAGGGCTATCGTGCTGTCTCCAGTGTTTTAAAAGTCTATGTGCGGCAGGAGCTGGAGCGCCAGCAGATATTGCCTAAAGCTGTAGATGCGACGGATGCCCCATGTACGTCAGACCGTTGCCTACAGTGTAGCAAGACCAAGCACTTATAGAAGATTGCGGCCACTAGCGAGTGATATCCTGTTCATGGTGCCCTTTGCGAGGGACGACTCGTTCGTCGGTCGAGAGGGCACTATCGCCAAGATTAGCGAGCGTAAAGCAGCCGCGCCAACACACACGCGCGTAGCTTTAGTTGGGCTTGGAGGCGTTGGGTGAGTATTGTTCCATTGTGCCTCCTGCGAGCAGTAGCACTGACTAGAGACTAGGAAGTCGCAGATTGCCATCGAGTATGCCTATAGAATCCAGATGGCAGAGCCACATGTACTGGTAGTCTGGATACATGCGAGCAATCCCACCCGGTTCCGGCAGGGGTACAGAGATTTGGCCGACAAGCTTCTGCTACCTGGGCGGGAAGACGTAAAGGCGGACGTCTTGCAGCTGGTGCATACCTGGCTATCAGATCGGCGGAACGGGCCATGGCTGATGATACTCGATAACGTCGACGACGACGACGTTTTCTTTGGCGACGACCAAGAGAGCGCAGGCACGATGGCAGATCATGGCAGCCCGCTCGAGAGCTTCCTTCCTCAGACGGCGCACGGGACGATCTTGATCACGTCAAGGAACAACGTCGCAGCCACCAATCTCGTTGGCGGACACGACGACGTTGTCCAGGTCGAGCCCATGGGAGAAGACGAGGCGCTGGAACTGCTTCACACTAGAGTGTCGTTTGGCGAGTCTAGTCAAGCAGACGCCAAGGCGCTTGTCCATGCGCTAGAGCGCATACCTCTCGCCATCACACACGCTGCGGCGTACATCAAGACGCGAGCATCTACAACATCCATTTCCACCTATCTTAAGCTGTTCCGCGAGAGCGAGGCCAACCAGGTGCACTTGCTTAGCAGGAAGGAGTGGAAAGATATTCGGCGAGACCACAGTATCCGGGATGCGGTGATTACGACATGGCAGATCTCGTTCAAGCATATACAGAAGACAGAGCGTTCGGCTGCAGATCTTCTTGCGCTGATGAGCATGTTTGACAAGCAGGGGGTCCCGCGCTGGCTGCTACAGCAGAGCAACACCAGCCAGCTGGACTTCGACGACGCTCTGGCGCCTCTGCTTAGCTTCTCTCTGGTGAGGACGGAGATGGAGACGCAGGCATTGACGATGCACCGGCTAGTTCAGCTGTCGATGAGGACATGGCTAGATGCGGAGAAAGAGCTGGGCAGGTGGGTGAAGGAATCGATCTGGGCTCTGAGCGTGGCGTTTCCGAGTGGGGACTATCAGACTTGGGAACAGTGTAAAGTGCTGCTGCCGCACCTGAAAGAGGTGATAAGCCACAGGACAGAAGATATAAAAGAGTTGGAGAAGCAAGCAGAGAGCGCCTTAAGAGCCGGATGGTATCTGCTTTTAATGGGAGAGTATACAGCAGCGGGGGAGATTCTTCGGCTGTCGCTGGATATCAGGGAGAATGTGTTTGGGCAAGAGCACCCCGACACGCTCACCGGCGTTAGCCAGCTTGGGTCGGTGCTATCGAGGCAGGGAAAGTACAAAGAGGCGGAAGCGATGCATCGAAGAGATCTAGAAGGATCAGAGAAGGTGCTTGGGCGAGAGCACCCCAACACGCTTACCAGCGTATACCATCTAGCATTCCTCTTTCATCGAAACCAGAATTACTCTGCTGCTGTTGGACTGTATCAGCGAGCATACGAAGGCTACGTGAAAGTACTTGGTGTACAGCATCCTACTACCATAGCATGCCTTGACTACTACGAATATGCTTTGCAGGATAGGGAGGTATAAAAACTATTCATATACATAGGAAGTAATAAGCATAGAAACAGCTCTTCTTCCTATAATAATATATCTATCATGCTAGGCTGTTTAGTATATACACTGTAGATACTACTGTCTCTAGAGTTGGAGCATTACTAGCGTTAGTTCAGGAACAAGCGTCCAGGCACTAGCCATAGCTAGTTAGTTATACTTCTGGCTTGAGTCAGCGGCCGCAGATAGTTAGTAAAAATAACAGGATGTCTAGACCTAATCTAGAGGCCCGCTTAGACTTTCGCTAGCTTACTCACGTTAGGTAAAATACTTGCTTAGATTAGGTGAGACGTACTGGGTCATGCTGCATTAGCTGAGATTAGCTAGAATCAGCGACTAGCTTCGGGCGGAAGTACTAGCGGGCGGGCATGGCGATCCTGCATGAATCTCTATGCGACACCAGCCACAAGACGAGTGATAATCTCTATGTACCCTAGAGAGGACTGCAGGCTCAGATGAAACTTTCTCAGAAGACCAGATAGCGGCAAGAGCCTCATGGTGGCGCTGTAGTAACGGGAGTCTGATTTGCGACGGACGGAGGCCCTCTGCAGATCGGGCGATCAGGTGGCGACGCGATGGTATTCTTTGTATTGGCTGGGTACCAGGTGCTCTCTAATAGCGGTAGCAGGAGACTCACGGAGAACAATAGCAGATATCAACACGTGGGCTGAGTTCTAGTAGTTTGAAGTTGATGTACCGCTCGCATTTTTCGAAGCAGGGGGTTTTTCGACCTTCAGGGAGGGACGTTAAGCCCATAGAATCAAACACAGCAGGCGATCGATCTTGGCACTGAGGTGTCTTATTGCCTACTCAATTTCTTGCTGCCTTCACGTTGCATAGACTTCTCTTGGAGAAGAAACACCACGACAGCGAGAATCTCACTATGTGATGACGCGGAACGAATCACTGTGCAACACGTGTTAGTTGATTTGAAATGAGCGCTGGGTCCTTCGGAGCCTTAGCCCTGCTCCCAATCTGGAGTCGGATTTCAAGAATTTCCGAGCGCTTGGCATAGAGCTTACGCACCTCGATCATGAAAAAACCCCATCACAAAAACATCAAAACACTTCTACGAGTGGCCACGACAGTTTCTACAGGCTATGATGTGTTCCTCCGTGTCGATTTGGTGCCTTGAAGGTCGCCATTGCGGCCACAGTAGGGAGAAACAGACAAATCTGCGAGCAAGCGACACAAAATGACACGTACATCAAACGCGGCAGCAACTAACCCTTTCTTGCTTGGCGTCTGAGCTTTGCTGAGATAAGTACTTGGCTCAGCCCTTAAGGACACCTGCTCATTTACTCTATTGCACTCAACCCCATCACTTTCTCTCGCTAAAGGAAAAAACGTTCTGCCCCAACTCAGCTCATGCTCATACACTACCAGCTCCAAGAATTCTGATTGTTGGCTTATATAGCATAAATCTGTTCTTCAAACGCTGGGTCATCCGGCCTCGTAGCCATCACATCATGAGCTCCACTTACGTGTTCCCAGGTACGTCAAATTGGACCCTCCACGACACCTGACGACCAACCCTCTTATTGTTAACACTTCCAATAGTTCCTAAGGACGCCAACTTTGACTTCCAAAGCTCATCTTTTTTCCGGCAATACAATGAGTTGCCATCACCAGATGAGGTCCGCTCGCAAGCACGTGCCCAATACCTTGCTGGGACTAGTTGGGGAGACAAGAGGAGAAGGGTCTCTACTGGATACAATAGAAATCCATCGCCTGCTGTGTTTGATTCTATGGGCTTATTTGTCAAATGGGGAAGCGAAACAAGAATCGCAGAAGGTCAATCTCTTTACGCGATTCGACACTACCTAAAAAACACCGTACCAGTTCCCGAGATCTATGGATGGCGTTCTGATGGAGACGAAGTTTTTCTTTATATGGAAGCAATCAATGGAAGGACTTTGGAACAAGCTTGGCAAGAAATGAAAGAGAATGACCGCTTGCGTATCTGCCACGAGCTTCGGGCAATCTTCGATAATGTACGCAAGCTTAGACAAGATCCTACGGACATGTTCATTGGTGAGTAGGCTAGCATCGCCCTATCTAATAGCATAAGTATAACGTTCACATAAGTATAACGTTCACATAAAATGCGCAGGTACCATCGTACGCGGTCCTCTCTACGATAGAGCTATCGGCCCCCAATACCTGGCGGAAGCTGGGCCGTTCGCCTCTGTTCGACAATTTCATGATTGGTTCACCTCCCTATACAAACGACCGGTGCCAGATCCTCACAATGTGCCAGATCCCTTCCGCCAAGATCTTCCTGATAGTAGCGACATTGTGTTCACCCATGGCGATCTCCATCCCAGTAACGTCATTTTATCATCATCTAACCCGCCTCGAGTCATTGCAGTCATAGACTGGGAGCAATCAGGCTGGCTACCGGCCTATTGGGAAGATCGCAAGGCTCACTACACATGCGACTATTTCGGGGAATGGTCCGAGAAATACCTACCTATAATTCTGGATCAATACAAGAGTACTTGGGATCCATGGGACTACTACACAACATCTATGGGCTGTTGAGTTGCTCATGGAGGCCGTATTGTCTGAGTTGGATATCTTTGATTCTGTATTTCATGAGTCATAATTGTTTCTACTCCCCCGATGATCTAGCCGAGATGTTGTCTGATCCATATGTATTATGCAATTTGTGTGGGTGGTTGATGAATCCAATCAATTAGATAGCCTAGTCGGGGCCAGGAATTATCACAACTATTTTTTCATTCCTTTCTGAGTGTCCTAGAACATCTCAGATCTTTCTCAATAATGAGGGGTGATTAAGAACCATGGCTGAAACTCCAGGTTTCTATCTTTCCAGCTCGAGTAGAAACAAATCCCTGTATGTTGAAATCATTGTACTACTTGAGCAGCCAGACATCTCGGGGCATGAAGGGTTGATAATGTCAAAAGATAGAAGCCTGAGTCTGGATTTCCGTCTCGCTTACACTTTATATCATGTCTATTTTCCTGTTGAGATCCTTGATATGAACTACCTTATTGGCTGGTATGAGGAGTGGTTGGGAATAGTTCAGTAGCCGGGGCTATATCAGAGACAGCTCTGTTGGTTTTCGCGGAAGATGATTGAGTGCAGTAACAGAATAGAGTGGAAGGCAATCATGGAGTACGAAGTACTAAATAGATTGTATTCCAAAAGAGAGCTTGGTAACGAGGTTGAAAACAAGAACCATAAGGGTTCATTGTGTGAGTCTATATACTGTCTGGTGCTCGATGTGCTCGACCTTGGCTCATCGTGTAGTCACGTGATTTTTAATTCATGGTGTGTGTTTCGTAGTTACTCCTTCGTGCGAGTAACTCTTGTACCTGAGCAGCGTAGTAGGGACGAGGCTGCTTCGTAAGAAGGCGGTCGTAAGATTCCCCAAGGAAATGATAGCCATCTCAGCAACTACAACATAATGAAACGTCATCAGGGAAGCAAGAGGCAGGGCCTTGTAATGCATGTTTGTTCACGCCGAGGATTCTAATATTTTCCTTCGGTAAGCAATGTTATGTCGCACGTATTGACTTGGATAAGGCTGTTTTGCACCAAGATTTCCAAAGTCCTAGTCAATCTCGCACAGGATCTCATCTACAAACACGCATTATCTTCATGGTTGCTAAGTTTTCGTGAATCTGTATACATCCATTGATCATACCTTATCAATGAGACTATACGATCCTGCATACACGTTGTGATTAAGCAACTCTTGACCTCACTTGTACGTCCCCAGTCGAGGACGGTACTCGACCACACGCGTACGCCATCGCTAAAGTAACGTTGGGGCAATGAACACCTATCAATCATTGATGTGCGTATTGAGTTCAATCTAGGGTGAGGCACAGTATGCGCTTCAGTTTGTCGCATAAGGTGGCAGCCAATAAGAATGAATTGTTGTTGTTTGTAGCCATGTTGTACATGTCTCTACTGGGTTGGTGGATAGTAGCACAGGGTTGAGATAGTATCACGAGTATCTACCGTTCACACTGTGCCGTAGAGAAAAACTAACGATGGTTTCTAAGTAGACGCGCGCGACATGAAAATCTCTCACTGGCTAGTTTTTGAGGAAGTAAAGAGTCGCAAAGACAATATAAAGTTCTCGGGTCGGTGTGAATGTTCAATCATTCATCATCATCTTCAACTCTCACTTGATATTTCACACTCTGACGTTGATTTATCTGCGTTGTATTTTATCCGTTTCAAATCTCAACCCATTCTGTTCCAGGAAAATGCCACGAACGATCTACCTAGCGGTTTTCTCAAATGGTACAAAACCCGCCCACTGGGCCATTTGGATTCCCACAACAAAGGACCAGTATGTGGGAAAGCTGCTCCACGCCACTGGAAACCCGGCTACCGGGTTTTTCCTAGAATTTAAACGCAACTATGATCTCAGCAAGACAACCCGTGGCTATCAGATCTTAGCCCTAGCTCAAGTCCAGGACCAATACGTCACCGATACTCCAAGAAGTACGGGAGCGGATACAACAGCCCGAGACCGTCTTGAATCAACAGCCACTGTTGTAACGCCTCCAGGCCGTAGTGCTAATCCATTTGATCCAGCGGTGAGAAGATTTTCCAGCGATACAAATCTTACCACCGCTAACAGTGTTTATAGGCCCTTAACTGTCAGAACTGGATAGTTGATTTTGTGGAGAGGCTTATTGCGGACGGATATATAACCGGCGATTCTCGCACAGTTCTACAAAGTGCACCTAGGATACTTAGTAGCTGAAGCGAATGTATGAGCGGCGACTGAAAATACCAGCTAGACCCATAGACCTAGCCTCCGGCGACGATTTCTGCAGGAATTTTGTCACGCAATCAACTAGCACCTTATAGATCAATGTCATGCCACGGGTTTGCCTATCTTCTTTGACGGTTAATTTTGGTTCTACTTGAGCCGCCTTGCCTGTTGATATGTCCAATACAGTAACAAGTGCTGCCGCCAAGGTAATGCCGGATTTGCAGCCTCTCCATGACCGCTCTTCAAAATGGCTTTGTGGTAATAGTTTACTGTAAAGGCTTCTGATTTACCTATAGTACACCCTCTCTCACCAGGTTCATAGCCTCCAGCCAATGCAGAAAATACTTCTGCAGGAAAAGGTGCGTTATGTCTCCGCTAATAACAACTCGCCGACTTTGATGGAGATGACTGACCCAATAATAACACGCATACTGCAGATCAGGTGACAGGCAGCTTGTAATCTTTCCTTTACCAGTTCTCAAAGGTATCATAGCCATGTTCACCTAAAGTGCGTATTAATAGTCCTGATAATCCCTACCTCTAGTCCACTTTCTGTACGTCGTTAGATTTGAGAAAACCCACATTCGGATTTTGAGAATCGTACAGCGTTCTGACTGCGATGAAATTACAAACATTTTGTTTCTTGAACTCTTGACTATTCGCAACCATCGAAGCTTATTGATTTGAATTTTTCCATCTACTTCTTGCTCTTATTTCTGCACTTTGTTGATCAATTGTCCAACCTCTTGAGCAATATGTTTTCCATTCTTTATCGCCCCCTCTATGCAGTTCTTAGCATCGGCGCGCTCTTCTTGTGTCCACTCTTCCACTTTTGAAAGCATTGCCCAGAAGGCGTTCACTTCGTCTGAAAAGGCTAGAATCTCGGTTGGCGCATCCTCGAACGTTTCGATTAAGCTGTGCAGGCTCTTGCTGAGTCCTGTCCCGACAACAGCTAGTCGTACGATTGCAAGAGCGTAGACGCTATAGTGTTAGGTCCACGTTACGCGCATCTCTAGTCTCATATTCGCTCGACTGGAGGCGTACGCCTCCAGTCGAGTAGCACACCAGTTCCCCCGTGTCAGTATCTACAAATCTGAACATATTAACACAGCCAAGAATATGGACAGTTATACCACTATTTTCACTCAAAATACTAAAGACACATTCGCCTACCACTTGCAGCAAAATCCAAACAAACGTCGCATCAGTCATGTCGAGAAAGAGAACATAGTCGGATGGTTGACCAATTCTCATAAACGCCCATCTACACAAGAAGAGTTTAGCCGACGTCATTATGTCCGCAAGACATTTTCTTGGGATAAGAATACCAACACCCTGCTTGCAAATGCAAAGAAGGATGTCGAAGAAAACCGTGTAGTGGTTACGGAAGACAGTATCGTGGACGTGGTCGAGTTGGTTCATAGGAGCAATGGCCATGCTGGGTGGGATGCAACATGGAAGGATATAAACACCTCATATTACGGGATTCTCCGGGCAGATGTTATAGCCTTGCTCAAAGAATGTCAAGTCTGCTTGCACGACCCCCGAAAACGACCGAAAGGATCTGCTACCGTTATACCGAATATCCAGATGGCCGATGAAGGCAACAGTCTTTTTGATCTCAATGGGATTTCTCATTGGGCAAATGAACCGGAATATCTATATCCACCAGAGGCGTAATTTTATAGGGTTGGTCTTGAACGAGAATACAATATTTTGCAGAGGAATAACACCTAGTCATAGGCGTAAGACTGAATGAGCAGTAAGAGCTATGTGCCTGCTTTGTACAATCCAAGGAATAGATAAGTGGCACTGCCTACAATGATCCCTTCTCCAACTAGAAATGATGCACAGTTGCCTTCAGTATCTCTCAACTATCCACTCATGCGTGCCGAAAAGCAAAAAAGGGGGGCAGCACTGCAGTTTCTAGCTTGCGGTCTGCCGGTCAAAATGGACGTTGGGAAAGAGTCCAGGCGTTTCTAGAGAATGGTGCCGATATTGGGGCAGAGGATGCTTGTGTTTCTATAGCCCACACTAGCTACCTGGTTAGAATGGGAACGTATAAGATATCAGCAGGCGTGACAGGTGGGCATGCAGCAGTACAGCACAGGGTCTCCTCTTAGGTTACGTTCGAAGCATTATCGTCCAACTCTGACGAATCAGTCGGTATTTCCTAAAACCTGCAATCGACTTTTCGGCTTATCTTGCATATACCTATGGCCAAGAGGTTGAGTCAATTCTCTACTGGCGGGAGCTCCTTCAAGGCTCGCGGCTCAACGGGGCTATTCCGAAACTTGAACCGGAGGCGCGAGAGGGGTCTTTCCCTCGTGGGATCTTAGTCGAGAGGGCTATTCGTGCTCCTACCCTTGTTGATCATCTTACAATGGCCTCCCTCGGACAAGTAGTTGCTGGTCACAATGCCGATATCTCAGTTGTCACAGAAACAGTTGGGTCTTGCATCAACACAGTTTCAATTAGGGCCCTCACCACTCCTACCAGAACTACGAAAGAACTTGTACTTGATGTCCAAGAGCAATACGCCTCGCTCGGCCAAGCGGATCCGATGGGATGGGATGAGATCATCCAACAATGTAGGGACTGGGGTTCGGATGTGACGCTCGATACAGTGGTTCTGAACCAGAACATGGACGTGGAACCTAAAATTAATATCGCGGGAACAACCGGGAAGGCTTGATGGTTCAATCATCCCTTGCAAATGGTACACGAAATACTCATCATGATACAACCACACGGCGATAAGTCGAGGACTGTAATCGCCAGTAACACTCATATCCCGAGAACTGAACTTGCAGAGCCGCTGTTTCATATGCTAACAGAAACCGTCACCACGCTTTTCACTAGCCTACAAGCACCGATTAGCTCTTGCAAGTCATCCATACCAGCATTCATTTGAAATAATATTAGGATGATAATTTGGCGGTTCGCAAGGCATACCGAAACTTCTTTTTCAGCTGTTCTATCATTCGTTATTAGATCTTTATTCCTCTATGATTATTGATTCATTATTTGGGAGTGGTACTTCCGTAGGATTTAGGTTATTCAACTCAAATACACCAAGACACTGCTCCATTAGATGCGAGCATGGGTTTATCACGAGATCGACGCGCACCTACAGAGCTTAACGACGATCAAAAAAGGAGATACAGAACCACCACGAACTCTTAGCCCTTCGGAAAAACTGAGAATCATACAAGCAGGAACTCCGTGACCAAGGCTTTTATCTACTCTCTGCTGCTCAAGGATCGCCCCTACACTAGGGATATGAGGACACAAAGAGAGAGATAAGCAGCGTATACTAGAGGCTGTGCTGGAAATAGTTAGAGGAGACTATCCGCGCGTTCCACGACCTTATTGATACAATTGAGATAGAGAGGCAGCTCGGTGGGAAGGCTGCGACTAAAGTCCTGACGCTACCTGTTGTTGTTGGTCACCGTGTAGTCCTTTCGCTTCGGCTTCTGCAGCGGAACAATCTTGGCCATCTTCCATTCTCGCGGCACCTTTCCTGTCTCCAACGACCTGGCAAAGAGCGCTGTGATCTCATCCCAGAGGGCCGGCCACAGCTCCCTTTCGATCTCTGTGGCATGTGAAAGGTAGTACGACCCGACAAACCCATCATCCTGCTGGGTCGGTAACACATCGTTGGTATCAACACATTGTCGCTTGAAGCTCAAGGTGCTCAATACATCAGCACCATGGGGCCACTTTCGCGATCACTCCATTGTTAGGGAGGGGAATTTGTTCAGGCGGTGTCTTGCAGCCAGGCTTGGACGCGATCGGGTGGAGACAGTGAGCTACATATACAATACCGCCTAGGACTATATATCATACTATTCTAAGCCATAGGTGATTATATCAATATGTGAAACAACATCTTGTGATCTCACAACAGCCTATGGGCCTTTATGAGTCTTGTCGTAACGTTGACGCAATAGCAGCATATTCTTGCAGCAGCTTCTGCATTGCCTTCTCTTCTTTCAGAGGTTTGTACTTCATGATTGGATCCCCGTCTTGATTACATGTCAAAGCGGAGAATGGATCCATTTTACCCTCACAAATCAAAAGGCGACACATCTCGACATCTCCAAGCTCTACAGCAATCCGAAGGGGGTTGCATTGCGCATAGTCGTCTTTCTGGGGATCCATATATGCGACCAATACTTCTGCGGCATCATAACGATCTTGCGAATTCGATTTGTTTTTGATAACTCGTGTGAGTGCCGTGTCCCCATAAATATCAGTTTGACCCATGTCGTTCTGAAAAACGGGGGCAAGGAGGCGAAGAATGGCCGGGTTACATGGCCCTGATGCTAGATGCAGAACGTTTGCAGATTCAGGATCTGTACGATGAATGTTCGCTCGAGCAATTTCTTCGTTCAGCAAGTATTTCACCACATCAACGTGATTTCCCAATACAGCTTCTGCGATTGGCTGAGAATGACGCAGTTCAGCCTTCACTTCCATGTGATTCTGCGCTCTCCTTAGCAGACGTTGGATCATGGGCATACATCCCATGCGAGCAGCAAAGTTCAGAAGTTGGTGACCCCAATTTTTCTCGACCAACATATCTTGGACGCAATCGATGAGGTCAAAAGCCTCTTGCCAATCATCATGGCGTGAGCTGTATTGTGACCATCGTTCAATGACGAGGCAAAAAAAATTGAGATTTTTCATCTGAGGACCGATTTTGCTGTTTAGGAGGGTCCTGAGCCTGGACAAATCTCCCCATTGCAGAATTTGATCAGCCGCTCCCATGGCCGGAAAAGGCAGATATTTGTTCTTGTCAAAGCTTGAATTTTCGAGCATATAGTGGAGGACGGTATTTGAGCCGTAGAGCGAAGTGATGCTGAGAGGATCATATAAACGACTGTCAAAATCAAATCTGGCCTTAATCGTGCAGTTGGGGCGACAGCTCTGGTCGATCCAATTGTCAAGTCGTAATGAACCTGCTTCACATAAATTCTCTATGTCCATCAGGTATGTGATGGGTCCGCTTTTGACTGCGCCGAGATGTTTGAGCCAGTGACTTGATGCATACACGAAGAACTCGCCGAAACCTCGCTCAGTTGGATCGTAGCGTATCATGCTTTTTTCCCAAGCTTCCCATGTGCAGTAGTGGTCGTAATCGAATGAGTTGCCATCGCTGAATAGATCGACTTCTTCTGGCAGCTGATCGATCGCAATTTGTTCCTCGGAAAATAAGCGAGAACCCCCAATTTCATCCAAGCATAGGTATCGAATACATAGCTCTAGAATGAACTGTTCCAGACCCTCCACTTGGTAATTTTCGGTTTGGTTGGATGCTGTTGACGTAATGGATCCTCCAAGGCGCCATGATTCCTTTATGATATATTCTTTCACTGATTGGTGTATTAATTGTACTTGGCGCTTTTTGACATCGGCGAAGTTGATGCGCATGATGAAGGGGTGGATGAGGCTGATCATCCTTTGGTGATCGACTGACTGGGCAAGAGCGGCTACAGTAGTAATGTTATGTCGGACCGTAGCCAATGCCACAGCCCAGGCCAGCTCTTGTATGCTAAGAGGCCTGCATGCAATAGCCAAAATTTTCAAGGCCCCAATTGCAATTGCCTGGTTTTCGGTATCATTCGCAGAGCTCCGTTCAAGCAAGCTGGTGTAGATGTGTGATAGATGCTGAGGCAGAGGCAAGTTCTCTAACAAAAGCTTCATCGGCCCGAGCGCTCTAATCTTGCGAACTTCGATTAGTTCGACTATCATCTTGGTCCATATAGCACTCCCCTGCGCCAAACGAGACAAAGTCTGTATGACGAGGGCAGCGACATCTGCCGACAAGTAGTCCAATTGTTTTTCGACAGTATGCTGAACGATTACGCTATCTCTATGAATATCAGAGCTCATGACAACACTCGGTGTTCTGTCCAGCTGTCGTAAGATTTCTTCGTTAATACGCGACGAAAATACAATGCTAAGGCGTGGAGCCTTACGCAACAATGTATTTGATAATCCGAGAAGAGTTTTCCGGGAGGTTCTGTCGCATTCATCCAGGCCATCGATAACGATGAAGATTGGGCGGTCCAGTATTTCCAGTACCTGTATCAAAAATTCTTCCAGTTTTGTGGTACTTGTGGCTGGATCTACAATTCCAAATGACTGGTTTTCCTTATACCACTCATAGAAGCTCTTTTTCAAACCAGTAAGCTGCTCAAGGAGCGCTAGAACTAACGAAGAAAGTACGTAGACAGCTTTCCCGGTTCCATCGTTTCGGCAATAGTGATAACATACTTTGGGTCTTGGCAGTTGATGCTCGTTTCTGCGATTTAACTCGTCTACGAGGAACGACATCAGAACTGATTTTCCACAGCCCATCTCTCCAAGAACCAACAGTTGTCGAGAATCAGTAGCACAATACCAGCTCATGAAACTAGGATGTGAGAGTAGTAACTCGCAAGCACGATCAGATCGAAGATCTTGCAGGTGTACGTGGTATTGACTCTGCAAATTGATCTTGTCACTACCAAGCCATCTAGCAACTACGAGCTCATTAGTTTGCATCTTAGAGTAACTAGATCAAGCATATCTCTTACTTTCACGATCGTAAAGCATAGCCTTGATATCCTCAACAATCTCCCAGGTTGCTTTTTCTATCAGTTTTCGAAGCATTTCAGCTTGTTTCAGAAAATCCTGGATTATATGCGGTAGACGATCAGTTTCTAATATCATCTTCATTGCCAGTTTTCCGCTCCGCCTAGTAAGGATGTCATGTGCGGCTTCGTAAAACTCCAGAATCTTCTTATAAACAGATACGAGTGCCTATCGTACATTAGCCAGGCCCTGGAGAGGCTCACTTAACTTGCCTTATGGATGTCTGCCCTGTTTCCCCTCTGACCAAGTGTGTCACAATCATCGATGTACGAAATTTGCTCTAGCATTTCTCCGATTTGCTCTGCAAATGCCAAGTCGGCAGTTGCAAAGGTTATGGCAATCTGGGCTATGTAAGTCAAACGTCGCAATGTCGTTTTCCAAGATGTTTCATTGGAGATTCCAGCTTACCGCTGTAACGCTACTGACCACCGTGAAAACGGTTTTTGCTGTTGGGTCCAAGTTACTCAAGGGGGATGCCAGATCTAATGCTAGTTTGAATCTCTCAAGCGGCACCTGTATAGAGCGTAAGTAAGCCACGCCGCGTAGAAAGGCTGACTCTTGAGTTGCGTCCTCATCGATTTTTTCAAGTTTTCCGTATAACTCGGCAGCATTGCTACTAATATCGCTGACGAAGCCTGTTTCCTTTTCAAGACTATCCACTGCCTCACGATAGGCTGCACTCCACAGATCTGATGGGGCTACTATGCTGCGGACAGCATCATTGGTGGTACGAGCGTCGTCGTTTCTACCGATAGCGAGCTCTGTAGATGGTCCGATTGTTTGACTGAATAGTTGCGGACCAACAACGCTTATCACGTTAGCGCAATGCATACGCAAAGATATGAAACTTACTCGTGTATAGTGTCTGAACCTGGATTGAGAGCCTGGGCAGACAGGACGCTATCGTCACTGGGTTGATGCTGGAGCTTGTGACGAAACCGTTTCAGTCGTAGTGAAAACCTATGCCTAAAGCTTTCATTTGGCGTGGAAGAAGATGATGCCATAGATCTCAGTGGCTGTTATCTGAATGAGTTAGAAGAATAAACCGCAGCGTACTTGATTTGAGTGAGACATGAAAGGGGGATTCTCTAGTCTAATACCCGTTGCATTTGGTGCCAAGAAAGATCTTCTGCCTCGCATCAATTCTAATTGGATAGGTTTTCACCCGGGCGCGTACGAGACGCTCGCCTAGCTATCGAATTATTATACTTGATCTGCAATATTGTCGCGCCACTAACGTGTTCCCCCACCAAGCGCGCAACCCTAGTATGTACCACACCTCACTAAAACGCGTTTATCACCATCTCTTCTATTAGCCATGCCGCCACCACAAGACGCTCAAAGGCTTTCAAAAGAAAGCCGAATAAGCCTTGCTATTGCCTCTTCTCAACAAAACACTCAACTATCAATGCGCTGGCTCTCAAAGGCCTATAATATACCTAGAAGGACGCTACAAAGGCGCCTTCAAGGTATACAACCAAAACACGAGACTAGACCAGAAAACCGAACGCTGTTACCTACTGAAGAGCAGTCTTTAGTAGAATGGATATTAGACCTCGACGGACGCGGTTTTATACCACAGATTATTAACGTACGACGAATGGCCGACGTTCTAGTCGCCGCGCGCGGCAAGCAGCCTCCTCTTTCTCCCTTAGGCAGACACTAGGCAGGGCGCTTTATTAAGGCTCAGCCAGAGCTTCAGACAAAGTGAAATAACAAGCGCGACGTACAGCGCGCATTAGCTGAAGATCCTGTCGCGATTCAGGCTTGGTTTGATGACTGACTTTATTATGAGTGTCACTGGAACGTCAAAAGTAGTCACTATCTCTAACACAGTTGGCAGAGCAGTGACTATCCAGTCTGGTAACCGTGAGTGGGTCACAGCTATTGAGGGTGTGAATGCGCCTGGCTGGTCTATACTACCCTTCATCATCCTAGCTTGAAAACTCCACCAAGCAACCTGGTATAACGATATACCAAGTGACTGAATAGTCGCTATTAGCGACAACGGCTGGACAAACGACCATTTAGACTTAGCCTGGCTGAAGCACTTCGATTGCTTTATTAGGACTTATTCATCCTAGACGGCCACAGTAGCCATGCGACGCCTGAATTCGATCAGTGCTGTACAGAGAATCATATTATCACCCTCTGTATGCCACCACATACGTCACATCTACTACAGCCACTAGACGTAGGCTACTTCTCACCTCTGAAGCACGCGTATGGTTATGAGGTCCAGCAGCTTGCTCGTCAACATGTCTACCACGTCGACAAAGTAGACTTCTTATCTATCTACAAATCGATCAGGCTGGTGGCTCTAAAGCTAGAGAATATCCAGGCTGGCTTTCAGGCGACAGGGCTTATCCCATTTAACCCAGAACGGGTACTCTCGTCGCTAACTATCGTCCGAACGCCGTTACCACTACAGACAGCCAGCGCAGTAGAGGGACAGTGGACATCTGAAACGCCGCACACGATAGACCAGCTTCAGCAGCAGGCTCGACATATCCAGGACCTACTTCGTCGCCAGTCACAGAGCCCTACTACCATAGCTATCAGCCAGCTTGTTAAAGGCTGCCAGTTTACTATGCACTCAGCTACTATCCTTGCAGAGGAGAATACAAAGCTTCAAGTAGCCTGTCAACGCCAACGACGTAAGCAGACACAGCGGCAACAGTATATTGCTCGTGGAGGCGCTCTACAGGCTCAGGAAGGTCAATTGCTAGCTACAGAGGCTGAAAGGGTAGCCCAAGAGGCCGAGCAAGTTCGTCAACCAGGGCGCTCTCGAGCGCCACCAACCTGCAGCAAGTGTCACGTTCAAGGACATAAAAGGACTCAGTGTACAACTAGATGAAGTCAATCTATTTTCACTATGACTTACTGTGATTCACTGTGATTCACTGTGCTATCGTACAGAAAAGGCGTCTTTTGTTGGTGGGGTGATCCACATACTGGTTTGATCCACTTACTCGCCTAACATGCCTAGTTCTCCGAACTAGGCCTTACCCAGCTCAACGCCGATAACCACCACCTATACTCTTTAACGCGATTTTTCTCCACAACACCATACCGCAGCCGTACGGAAATTACGTCCAGGTTGAAAAGCATATTCAAAAGGCTATTGACGCGCTCGATAAAGGATCTTACGATACTATACGCGCAGCAGCTGAGTATTGGCATGTGCCGTACGACCGCCTCCAAAAGCGCCCTGCACCAAACCGACGCCTGAATCTAGTACAGGATAACGCCTTGAAGGCTTATATTGCTCGCTGCGACGCGTTATACATGCCTCCTCTTATGCCGCAGCTCATCTCTGCCACCCAGAGGATCCTAGACCTTGAACACCCTGAGGGCAAGGCGCCACCTATTGGCAAGAGCTGGATCTCACGATGGCTTGCCCGTAATCCAGACTGCCGTCGTAAGTCCTAGGAAAAAGGAAAGGTCTCCCCACCGGTCTCCTGCTGCCTCTATCAATGACTTCCGTTGTTCGATCCATCGAGAGCACTCGAATAGGAAATGTCGGGCTGTTTCCCTTCTGGGTCCACAGTCGCAGTCTGTCAATTCCACGGCCTTCGTCCGTGCCAGGTCATTGTTAAGGCGGCTACGCTTTGTTCGTAGCTTGCAGAGTGCCTTTGCTTCTCTGTATGTGCATTTTTCGTATAGCAGTCTCGTATGTTTCCCCGGTAGTGCGCTGTCGATTTCGTATTTAAATTTCTGTCTCAGCTCGATCGCATCTTTTACTTGCTTCGGCGCAGGTGGCAGTGTTGCTATCCGGATCCTACGTAGGGGTTCTGCTGTGGCGTCTTGGGCAAGATCGTGGGCCATATCGCCCCCTATCACTTCTGACCTCGCTGGCACCCACTGCAGACGAATCGCCGGTCCCTCTCCATCTCTCAGTCTCCGGGCTATCTCGCACGTTCTTCTGATCCTTGCCTTTCTCTCGTCCTCATGAGTGCGTAGGCATACCCTGACCCTCGCCAGGTTGCTTCTCCGTCTTGCGATTCCCACCCATCCGATGTCCTGCGTTGGGCCGTGGCTCTTGAACGCCTGCTGTATCCTTTCTCAGATACTCTTGACACTAGCGTCTTGCATATGCATACCGTAGGCTTCTGTTATATACAGATCGAAACCTGGAAGGCTTTTCAATGTATCCGAGGGACCGCTCGCGTTGTTGAGGATCGGGTGGTTCGGCTGTGGAGATTCTCTGGGACTCGCTACGGCTGCGGCGTACGTCCGCCGGTTGATGGTTTCCTGTGCGAGCGCGTCTTTGCACGCTTTTATTTCTTGCTTGCATTCATGTAGCTCCTGCTTCAGCTGTTCGTTCTGAGCTCTGACTTCCTGCAATTCTGCTTTAAGTACCCTCTGCCTTTCATCTGCTAGCTTTTTTTGTTCCTTCATCGCTGCCATAATCTTGTCGACCGCCTCTTGCAGTCCTTTCGTCTGGTCGATTCTTCCCTGCCGGAGTTGCGACACTATCGGTGCCGCAGCTGATGCCTATGTTTAAAGCCTTGTCATCTTGGCCTTTCTCGTCTTTCTCTGGGGCGAGTTATGGGTCGTGGAGGCCGGCGTTTGCGGTGCCACCCTGATGGTTCCTTGCACATTTTCACTTGCTCCATTGTCCTGCTCGCGAGTCTGGGTGAGCGTTCTGAAGTTGTTCGAGTATATCGTGTCGTTGGGGAGAATTCGGAGTGCGTTTCGCGTTGGTCGCTTCGGTCGTTCGTGGTCGTCGGTTGGTTGCACCCCACCAGGGCTCGACGCGTCTCCGGTCCCACGCGTGGAGGGTCGCGAAATCGGTCGTAGCTCATGCATCCCTATCCGGTCCCATCTCCCTGGAAAAGAAGCCGGCGGGAGGTGTAGAGTGAAGTATGGCGGAAATACGAGTTAGTAATTACGCGCGTTTTGGTGGAGTGGCGCACATGCTGATCTGGGCCATTTGCTGATTGATTGATTGATTGATTGATTCCTACACGGTTGCAGCCGCTTGTGCAGCTATGCCCGGTGAAGGCGGGCTTGGCGGACAGCCGACGCGGCTCGGA